>NW_020769613.1:150874-172909 GCF_900518735.1 Pseudonaja textilis
ATGCCTAAATATTTGACCTTTTTTGTTGCCTGTATCCCCATGGTTTTTTCTAATTCTTTCCTCTGGTTCTCTGTTAGATTTTTAGTCAGTAATTTCGCCTTATTTCTGTTAATCTTTAATCATGCTACTGAGCCATATTGTTCTAGTTCTTTTTTTAGATTATGTCCTTTTTACATGGGATCCTCTAGGAAGAAAACCATATCGTCTGCAAACGCCTGTAATTTATATTCCTCTGCTTTGACCCTAACTCCTTGGATTTCAGAGTTTTGTCTTATCCACGTTAACAATGATTCTAAAGCAAATATAAATAAGAGGGGTGAGAGAGGGCAACCCTGTCTAACGCCCTTTTCAATGCTTAGTGGGCCTGTTTGTTCGCCATTAATTAGTATATTGGCTTGTTGGGTATTGTAAATTGTTGTGATAATATTCTCGAATTTAGTGCCCAGATTCATGTTATAGATTTTTTGTATTAAAAAGTGCCAATGTAAGTTATCGAATGCTTTCTCCGCGTCTAAAAACATGAGTGTAAATTATTTCTCTGGATGAGCTTCATAATATTCTAAGACGTCAATAACGGTTCTTAAATTGTTTTTAATTTGGCGGAATGGAAGGAAACCATTTTGGTCTTCATGAATGTATAAATGTAAAACTTGTTTTACTCTATTCACTATAATTGAGGTAAATAATTTATAATCGGCGTTTAAAAGTGAGATTGGTCTATAATTGTTGATATATCTGGCATCTACATCCTCCTTCGGAATTAACGCAATCATCGCCCCCCTCCATGAGTCTGGCATTTTGGCAGCCAAAAGTACTTCGTTAAACACTTCCAGCATCAGAGGCCCTACTAAATCTATTGTGGCTTTATACAATTCTACTGGAATCCCATCTGGACCAGGGGATTTATTATTACATTGATTTTCCATTGCGGATTTTAACTCAGACCATGTAATATCCTTATTTAGTAATTCTTTGTCTCCTTCCCCTATTGTTTTATCATTCGTATTCTCCAGATAAGTTCTTATTTTATCCTCATTGATTTCTTCTTTTTTATATAATCTTTGAAAATAGTTTAATATAATATCTTTTTTCTTCTCAATCTCATGTTGTGGGATGCCTTTCTCGTCTATTAGTTGGTGTATCAATCTCTTTTCTTTTTCTTTTTTAAGTTTATAAGATAGCCATCTTCCTGGTTTATTGGCGTGTTCAAAATAATTTTGTTTGGACCTTCTCAAGCTAACTTCTATTTTATCTTGTTCAATTAAATTCAGCTTATGTTTGGCTAGTATTAACTGGTTTTGTAGTCCTTGGATCTTAGGGGTTTTTTGTAACTGTATTTCTAAATCTTGGATTTGTTGTTGTAACACGTTTTGTTGGGCATAAATTCTCTTGTTTCTCATAGCATTATAGGAAATTGTTGTGCCTCTTATAATTGCTTTCATAGTATCCCAAATGTTCTGTTTTGAAGTTGTTTCATTATTATTATCTTTTAGAAAATAGTTTAGCTCCTCTTTCAGTTTATTAATATACTCTTCTTCGTTTACAATTTGGTTGTTTAGTGTCCATCTTTTTTTTATTCGTCTCCTATCTCTCCAAATTAGCTGTATTGGGTTATGGTCAGCCCATTCATTTGGTAGGATTTTAATTTCTTTAATTTCATTAGCCAAGTCCAAATCCATCCAAGCTATATCTATTCTGGTCCAAGTCTTATGTGGGTTAGAATAGTATGTAAATTGTTTTCCTTCAAGATTCCGTTCCCTCCATAGATCTTTTAAATTTAGCTCTTTCAACATTTCCTTACATGCCGCAGAAAGTTCCCTTTTCCCCTTCTTGTTTTTCCCCATATTACTATGGTCTTTCTGGTAGTCTGCAATGGAGTTAAAATCGCCAATCAAGCAAATGTTTCTTTTTTCAAAGCCTACTATTTTTTGGTGAAGGTGTTTAAAAATTTTCCCCTGGTCATCATTTGGGGCATAGATTGCAACAAGTAAAAATGTGATGTGGTTTATCCAAACTTGTATAATCAGAGTTCTTCCTTCGGGATCCGACCAGATTAATTCTGCCTTTACATCTTGTTTTACGTAAATTGCAATTCCTTTTTTCTTGTGTTTGTCGGCCGGTGCTGTAAAAAGTTTACCTAATCTTGGACAAATTAGATGTCTTTCGTCATTTTTCGAAATATGTGTCTCTTGAAGACATATTATATCTGCGTTATGTTGAATAAGTTTTGAGAATATCCTTTTTCTTTTTGATAATGAATTTAATCCGTTTATATTGATGGAGAGCAACTTCTTCCCCTCCACCATTTATCTACTTCTGCTTAGATTTTTGCCTAGTAATGATTCGGTTCTCTTGTTGTTGTTGTTGTGGGATTTGCTCTTCTCTCCCATGTTGTGGATCATCACTTCCTGAAATTAGAGAAAGTCGTTCCTTTTGGGTTCTGTGATGATATCGGACCTCCTGTGGTCTCGTTTTAGGTTCTTCTTTGGTGGGTTGACTATTCATATCTGTGAGCTGTTGATGAAAAACTTGGGCCTGTTCTATCGATTCTATTTTGATTTTCCTCTCTTTCCACATAATTAACATCCCTTCCGGGATTAACCATTTAAAATGGATTCCTTTTTTATTTAAATCATTAGCTAAAAATTTATAATCTTGTCTTATCATCCTCACTCTCTTTGGAATTTGTTTTAAAATCCTAATTTCTCTGCCTTTATATGATATTGTTTGCTCCCTAGACATTTTCAAAATTAAATCCCTCAGACATCTCCTAGAGAAGCGGATATGAATTTCTCTTGGACAGTTGTTACGCCTGGCGTAGCTTGTGCTAACCCTATATACTCCATCAAACTCTTTAATTAGATCATCTTTTTCCTTTCCTAGCCATTCAGCCAATATTTCTGCCATCAAATGTTCCAAATCTTCATTTTTTGCTTCCGCCACATTCTGGAATCTTAAATATGCCATTGCTTTGTCCATTTCGAGGTGGACCAGAGAGTCTTCCATTTCTCTAAGTACATTTTTAAATTCCTCATCCATCCTTTCAAAGTTAGTCTCCATGCGTGTTGTTCTACTCTCTATATCTTTTATTTTCACTTCGTTTCTCTCCATGGCCTGCTGTAGAGACCCTATCTTACCCTCCACCTTCGATATATCCGCTTTCATTTCAGCCTTCAGTTTCCCCATCTCATCTTTCAATTCGCTTATATCTGCTCTAGTTTCCTTGTGATTTTTAATCATCATTTCTTGCATTTTAGATATAGCTTCCTGCAAGGCTAATATGGAAGTTTGTATATTAATATTGGGGACATTAGGCTGCTTTTCCCCTGTTAAAGACTCCTCGATAGTTTTTTGAGATGTTGGTGGGGTGGCTGTCAACGTAGTCGATAGGGTCGGGATAGCCTTCTTTCCTGTTTTTAAGGCCATAGTTGTTGTGGATGTCATCTCTCTAAGTATTTGTTTTTGTTGATGCACAATTTTAAATATATTATCCCAAATCACCATTCAGTATTTGGGTCCTGTACTTGAAAGACTATTCACGTATTTCAATTTAATATCTCACTCCACAGTCTTTTCCCCTATATCATAAATAGATATCTGCAACAATATTCTAGTCTATGTAATAAGAAAATTGGTCAGCAATAGTACATCAGTTAACACTTTAAGGGATTAATCTTAAATGTCATAAGTAGTCTAAATAATTTATAAATAGATTATATCAACAAAGTTTATCCCTTTTTGCTATTAATACTTACAACAGTAAACTCTTAACTCTTTGATAATAGTGTATCCTCCTCTTTCCCGCCCCACAAGTAAGTAGAATTATATAAAGTATTTAGGAGATACAATAGGGAGGCAGGGGGCAAGATAATAAGAGAAGAGGTAGAAGAGAGATTACCACAGCTTCAGAAAATCAACAAACAAACAGCAAGGAAGTCATCTTAAAGAGAAAATAGTGCCAACTTAGTAAACTTAAGTAGTACCACGTAATAAAGAAAGCAAATTGGGTGAGCTAATGGTCCATCTTCCCGCTAGAGGTTTCTTTTCAGCCTTCCAATCAGCAAATGGTGAAATGTGCTGACTAATCTGCAGTCCCAAAACCATCTTTCCCAGCCTTCTGTTCGCCTCTGCCTTCTTCCTCTTGCTGCTTCTTCTTTCTTTGCTTTCCAACTTTTAAATCAACATACAAATCTTCCAAAGTCCAATATAATGCTCAATTTGTCTTCTCCCCAATATTAAGTAGATGTAATAGTCATGTTGTGCTCAGATCTGAGGATTCATAAGACTCAATCAATGTCAATATTCTTTCACCTCCATCGCCTCCCTCTTCTCAAATAGAGTCAAAAAGAAAGCTCCAAGAGTCAAATAAAGCCCCTCACCAGTTCCGGACATCCGATCTCCGGGTTTTAGCAATCTCCCTCTTTCCCCAGAGCTTCCCCTTCACAGGGTAAAACTGTGTTTTCCTTTTGTGCTTAGTCTTTTCCGCTCTCCATTATAATCTTTCCATTTTCCCAACTGCTTTTCTGGCCGCTCTCCGCCCGACTTCCGAGAAGTGCTTATCACAGCCAGGAGAGAAGAATTTATGCTATCATTTTTCTGTCATTCTGCTCCCTTCAAACTTCAAAGAATCCAAGATATAAACCGTTTCTCTGTTCCTATTACTCGATCTCGCAGGCTGTCACTGCTTTGCTTATTCACTCAAGTGGCAGACCGGATTGGAAGCCGCCATAAAATGACAGCTTACTCTTTTGCGCCGGGCTCGGGAGCTTCCCTCTTCACTGTCAGGGAGTTGCCTTCCCCCCTCTGCAGCTCAAGGATCTCCACGTTGACACGAACCTCTCCGGGGTTCGTGTATCCCTGGGGGATCACTCCTGACGCCAGAAAAGGTGTTCGAAGCCTGCACCAGACTTCTTCACCTCCGTTCTCCCTGTCTCCCAACATGCAAAACCCTATTTCAAATATTTCAACTTTACTAGGAAACTTGAAGTAAAGTATACTTTTACATACAATTATAGACATCCTATTTTAGATATTCTTTTCTGGAGTTTTTATCATTAGAATAAAATATTTCAAGCTTCATGTGATTTACCAACAAGAATTTGACAATAAATTAATGATGTACTTACATAAGTCCATCATGAAATGCCTGAGAAGGATCTTGAATGAAAACAATAGGACTAGAAGATGCAAAGAAGGCAGAAATAATGCTAGCGATATTAATGTCTCCAAGCTGATGATAGGTGTGCCGAAAAGGAAGAGGCTCCTGAAAGTCACATTGAAGGCTAGGATTCTTGCACTCCACTTCAGGCAATGCTATTAATAATAACTTCATGAATACCAACATCTTCCATGAGTGTCTTCTTTCTGTGTACAAATGCCTCAATCTACAACAAGATGTTCAAAGTAGATCAGAAAGATCTGCCTTCTGGAGATATTTTTCAGATAAAACTAGAGAGTGCAACATAGTAAAAAATCAGCAGACAGATGACTTCCGGTTTGAACGACTTTGGCGGCGGCAGGAATTCGCGATAGTGTGAGGTTCCTGTCATGCTCGCCAATGACGTGCCCCTGATCCAGCTGGATTTGGGGGTTAATAGTCACCCCGTAGAGGTGACTGAAGATAGAGGAGGCCCAACAGGGGTCCGGAGGATCGTAACCCCCCTCCTCAGCTGGCTCAACTCCTTTCTCCAAAAGTGGTGGAGCGGTGGTCAGCAATGGCTACCACAAAGAAACTTTCATCCAGACAAGACTGTGCAGGAGGAAGCTGAGAAAGTGATAGTTTTTGGCTGAACTGGGATAACAAGTAACATCTAAATACCCTGGAAATTCAACTTTTTTAATGATACATTGTTCCCTAAGAAGATCGTAAAAAGCGGCGGAAGAAAGTTAAAAGGGAAAGGTTTTTTTTTTTCTCACTCTCCTTCCCTATGGAAATAGCAGAAGGAAATCGGAAAAACCCATTTTGGCAAGAGAAGGTAATTAAATTTGAAAAATAAAACCAAGGGGATATTAAAGATTTCTGAACTTTGGAATCAAAAAATTAAAAAAAAATTTTTGCTATAAGTGGGAAGGGAGAGATAATGAACTTTTATTAAGATTTGCTGGAGGAGATTTCTTGGAGCTTATAAGACCAGAGACAAACTGTAATAAGACTTCTAAAAAATACATTTGGAACTTTGCAATTGATTCTACCCCAAGAAGTGAAAGTATAAAAAGAAGAAAGTGTTAAATGAAACAGTTTGTGTTGACTAGGGTTGCTTGGTGACTTTGGGACTTTTGGAAACTATTTTTTGAAAGACTAAAATCTTTTGGGTTGTTTAAAAAAATCTCACAATGGCATTATCTGTTGAAGAATTGAAAATGGAATTTCAAAAGTTAAGAGAAGAGGAACAAGAAGGGAAGGGCTCTTCTGGATCTGTTTTTCACTTTTTGGAAATGGCGATTTCTACCTACCAGGAATTACAATAATAAGAAAGCTGGGATGAAGAAGAAGAAGCCATCTTTAATGAACAAATAACTTTAGTTGAGGAAGAAAAGGGAACAAGAGGAAAGAGAATGGAGACTTCAAGACTTAAAAAAACAACCAAAAAAGGGAAAAATAAGGTAAAAAATAGATAAAATGTCAGAAAGCAACAGAAAAGAGGAATACAACAGAGAGGGGAGATTAAGAGGGTGGAGATTAAGAGATGGGGGGGGGGGTAAAAAGGCTAGATTGGACAAGAAAGGAAGGGAAAAGGGGAAGAGAAGTTACAAAGGCTTGAAAAAAAATGTAAAAAATCAGATCTTTTTCAGAAGACAAGGGGTAAAATACAATTAAAAAAGAGATTCTGCAAAAGCACACAAGATTGTATTGTAGTATTATATTTGAAATAGAGTTAGAAAATTGGAATATTATATGATTTTAATAAAATATTAAAGGGAATATGTAAAATGTTTAAGATTTAATGATAGAGTTTAATTTGCTTTAGATTATTGTTTCAACTATATTACAAACATATTATTTTCTTATTTTAAAATGTATGTAGAATGTACTAAGCAGAATCCAAATGGAAATTATATATTATCTTAAGTGTTAAATTTAGGGGAAAGATAGACCCCAGGAAGAGAAAGTTTAAAAAGAAAGGGCTAAATGAAATAGCTTGTGTTTACAGAAGAGTGTGGAGACCAATAGGGTGGAGATCAAGAGACGGGGGTGGTGGTAAAAAGACTAGGATTACAAAAGAGATTCTGCAAAAGTACATAAGATTGTATTTTTGTATCTTTACTTGAAACAATGTTAGAAAACTGGATCTTTATATGATTTAACAAAATACCAAAAAATGCATAAATGATAAAGTTTAATATACTATGGATTATTGTTTCAATTATATTATAAATTTATTATTTTTCTATCTTAAAATGTAGTAGGTAGTTTTAGACTGTGCTAAGCAGAATCAGAATGAGAATTATATATTATTTTAAGTGTTAAATTTAAGGGAAAGATATAAAGGTGTCATACTTCAATTAGTGATTACAGGAGAAATATTGTGTTAATAAGAAAAGAAAAATAGATGATTACAGAATGGACAGAAGATATCAGTATAATGATCTAAATTGAGATGAAATAAATAAAATAGAATTAAGAGAGTGAAAAGAGGGGAGAAGCCATGTAGAAAATATAGAATGGTAAATAAGATATGAAATGGTATATAAAGTGAGCATGAACTTGATTTAAGTCTGTACCAAAAGATGTAACCTGGGACTAGGCCGATTTCTAAAAAGAAGTTTTATGTTTTTGTGTTTTGTGTTTTGTTTGTGTACAGTTGGAATATGTTGGGGACAATAAATACCATTTTTCAGTGTTAGTTGGTCCTATTTTCATAGAGTCCCATGGGATTTTGGAGAGATGAATTGGTTAATTTCACAATGACAGTGAGACAGTCACATATATGAACAAGTTCAAAACATGTGAGGACTTGCAGAGGCAGAAATGCATGAGCCACAAGACAAAAAAATAAAATCATTAGATCCATAAAGTGAAATAGAGATGTAAATATATGTATGTGTAAAGGCATTACTATAATTCTATTCTATTCTATTCTATTCTATTCTATTCTATTCTATTCTATTCTATTCTATTCTATTCTATTTTGCCTGTTTCTTATTATGATATTGTAAGCATTCTCTAATATTTAAGACAGATGCATGGAGAGCAAGAAATTTGGGGAAAAAACAATATACATACTATTCTAACCAGCATCAGTCATGGTTGAGACTCGACATGATGTGGATGACCAGCAAATTAAATTTGGAATTATTGGAAATCAGTATTGAGCCAAATTTCTTAGCAGATCATAGTATGATTAGTTTTAGCTGGAAGGGACAAAAGCAAAGTATAGGATGGACACTTCAAAGGTCGATTCTGATAGAGGAAATATTCAACACAACATTAAAAAAAGAACTAGAATTTTTCTTTGATGAAAATAAAGAGAAAGATACCTCCCTGCAAAATAATTGGGATACAGTTAAAGCAATGATAAGAGGAGTAGCCATAAAATATATGGCAAAAAAATAAATAGAAAAAACAACAAAAGAAAATATTTGAACAGGAATATAAAGATTTGAGAAGAAATTACAAGAGACACCTCAGAAAAAACAACTCAAGTTACAAATGGAACTATTAAAACATAAAATAAATTTAATAGAGAAAGAAGATTTAGGCCACCAATTAAAAATGACCAAACAATATCAATTTGAAAATGCGAATAAAACAGGGCGCTGGTTTGCGTACAAAGTGAAAAAACAGAAAGAAAAGAGGTAGATTACCAAACTAAGAAATGACCAAGGAGAGACTTGCTACCAAGAGGAAGAAAAAAGAGTGATAATCCAAAAATACTATGAGAAATTATATAGAGAAGAGGAGTATCCAACAGATGTTAAAATAAAAGAATATCTAAAGAAAGCAGGACTTACAAGAATTTCAAATGAAGATAAAAATATCCTGAATCAGGAAATATCAATAGAAGAAGTCCACTGGGTAATAAATAAGCAGAAAAATGACAAAGCTCCGGGCCCAGATGGCCTCCCAGTGGAAATTTATCAATTGCAACAGGATATGCTAAGTAGTAAAATGCTCAGAATATTTAACCAAGTGTTAGAAGAAGCTAAAATCCCTAAATCTTGGAAAGAAGCAAGGATAACAATTATACCTAAAGATGGAAGTGATATTATGGACCCTGGAATCTATAGACTAATATCCCTACTTAGTCTGGATTATAAAATTTTCATGTCAATTATTGCAGAAAGACTCAAAAAAAAAATTTAAATAAATGTAAATAAATATAAAAAATTAATAAATTTATTAAATAATTTATAAAAAAAATTATAAACTTATCTCTTTAGACCAAAATGGATTTCTTCCCTATAGACAAACTAAAAACAATATCAGGACAACTCTAGATATTATAGAATATTATGAGGACCACAGTGGTGATCAAGTTGCAATAATGTTTTTAGATGCCAGAAAGGCCTTTGATAATGTTAAATGGCAGTTCATCTTGCAGCAAATTAGAGATATGGATCTAGGACAAAAATTCTTAAATGTAATTTCAGAAGTATATGAAAAAGAAGAAGCCAGAATTCAGGTGAATGGGGAGATACAGACAAATTTGAAATTCAAAAAGGAACTAGGCAGGGATGCCATTATCACCACTTCTCTTTATTATGTCATTGGAAGTCTTAGCAAGAATAATTAGAAATGAAACAGAAATTAAAGGTCTAAAAATAAAAATAAAATGAAGAATTTAAATTACAAGTCTTTGTGGATGATTTACTCTTTATATTAGAGGAACCACAAAATTCTGGACCAAAATTATTAGGTAACTTAGAAGAATTTGGAGAAGTCGTGAGGCTAAAGATTAATAAGGATAAAACAAATAATATTGCTAAAATATGACAAATAAACAGAAAGAATTATTAGCAATGAGAATGGGCATCCACATTGTATAAAAGGTTAAATATTAGGGAATCACAATTTTGGCAAGATATACAACACTGAAAAGAGATAATTATGACCCACTAATAAAACGAATAACCAAATATTTAGAAAAATGGGACAAATTAAGGCTATCCTTCATGGGAAGGATAGCAGCAATAGAGATGACTATCCTATCCAAATTACTATTTATTTTTCAAAATGTCCCTATAAAACTAGAAAAAATGTTTTTTGATAATTTGAATGGAATAATGACAAATTTTATATGGCAGAAGAAAAAAACCAAAGTTGCTGCAAGATGCTACTGAAAGAGAACGATTTGGCCCACCCGACTGGGAGTTGTACTACAGAGCTGCAATACTAACATGTGTGAAAGATTGGATTAACCACAGAAATAAAATAATTTTGATATTAGAAGGCTACAACTTATAGTCAAGTTGGCACACTTTCCTTTGGCAGGAGAAATCAAAGGGTTATAGTTATGTGCAAAGGCATAAAGTGAGACAGACTCTTTTAAACATATGGTATAAGATAAAAAGACAAATGTATACAGAAACACCTATCTGGCTATCAATATTGGAAGCATTGATGCATCCACACCTCATGCATCAAGGGAAAATTATCACCTATGAAGAGATATTAAATGAAATAGGAGAACTGCAAACTAGACATGAGTTCAAGAACCAAGGAATTGAGGTGGAATGGTTTGCCTATTTGCAATTCCAATCAAAATATTTAAAAGAATAATATGAGAATAATATTTAAGACAGACTCCACATTATTTCATTGCTGTCTTCCTGACAGAAAGCATGCTTGATCTTCATGTATATATGCCTGGAAAATCTTTAGTCTTTCTGCCAAAATGGCAGCAAAGGGTATGTAATCCATGCTTAATAATGCAATTGGTCTAATATGCTTTGTATTTGTAACATTTTGACTCTCCTTTGATAGTAACACAATGTTGGATTCTGTCCACACCTGGGGTATTCCTCCCTTCCCCCATTGTATATCATTTACTCTGTTCCTCAGTGGTTGGAGAAGTTCATCCTCAAAGCACTTATAATATTCGCTCCAATATCCTTTGTGTCTTTTCCTGAGATTCTTTTCTTCTAAAAATGACTGTGCTGTATAAAATAGCCCCTCATTTTTAGATATCAATTCAGCCACGGCTCACTGAGTCACCTCATCAGCTGGCACTTAGAATCACTGTGTGTCTCTCATTCAAGTGTTTCAAAACTATCTACTCAAACATATGACCATTGAACCTCCAGTTCAACGCAGTTATTCAAGGGTTTCAAAACTCTTATTTACTCAATCAGATTTATGATCATGAAACATGCTGTTCTAATCTGTCATTATACTGTATTGAATCTCCTAAAAGGTGACTATTACACAAATTGGATATTAGCATGTATTGGAATTCTGATGGAATTTATTTGAATTTACTAGAATTATTTTTGTGCTAGAGATTTCTTTGACCTTTGCTATTGAGAAGAAGGCATATGGCCAGCTTTTAAATTTACTCCATGCTTTGTAGGTGATGACTACAAGCGGTACCCATCAGGGAATACACTCTGTCTGATTGCTTCAGTAAAAAAAAAAATCATAGACCTTCCCTGTTTAAACAAATTCTCATTTGTATTTAACTGCACTTCTTTTTACAAATTCCAGTGCATATGTATTACGATGACCAGTAAAGACAAATTTACAATGCACATTTAATTGATAGATTTAGTCAGAGCTCTTCATAATATACTAAAATATGTCAATATATCAATAATGTCGATAAATATGTCAGTACATTATTTTGTGCTGTAATTTATATTTTTTTTATAGACTCCAGTTATAATTGCCTTCCAGAAGGAAAAAAAAAAACACTTCCAAGCTATCCAAATCTCAGGGGACAGAGATACAAAGAACATCACTGCCTCTGTACATTGTTCTCCAACTTAAATGTCAAAGCGGGGAACTTCTCCAACATGTACATAAAAAGGATATCAGGCAATATTTCTTAAAACTTTCTCTTTATGAGCTGATGTTTATCATTCAGTTCAGGTCTCATCACAATGATAAAGCACTTGGGAAGAAAGATACACATTAATAAGCCAGCACTGGAGGAGATCATGGAGAAGATCTCCACTGCCAATGTATATTTTCCCCTTGTGCTTAGATAGGTTGGAATAAAGCACAGCCAAACACTGCAGAAGACCAACATGCTGAAGGTGATGAATTTGGCTTCATTGAAACTGTCAGGTAAATTCCTAGCTAGAAAAGCAGCAGAAAAGCTAATCAGAGCAAGAAAACCCATATAGCCCAAAACACAGTAGAACATGACTGAGTCTTCATTGCACTCCAGGATGATTTCTTCAGACATTGAAAGCGCATCAAAATCTGGAAACGGTGGGGATGTTATCAGCCACACAGCACAAAAACTTAATTGAACAAGGGAACAGGATAGTAGAATGAAACTGACCATCCTTCCCCCCACCCATTTCCTCAATCTGGAACCAGGTTTGGTGGCCATAAATGCTAGAACCACAACAAAGGTTTTTGCCAATACACAAGAAACTGCCACAGAAAAGATGAGACCAAAAGCTGGTTGTCGAAAGAGACAAACTAATGCATTGGGCCTCCCAACAAATAGAAAGACACAAAGGAAAGAGAGGAGAAGAGAAATTAGCAGTGTATAAGTGAGATTCCGATTGTTGGCTTTGACGATAGGAGTGTCTTTGTGTTTCATGAAGATTACGATTGCCAAAGTTGTCATTAAAGAAAAGCAAAGAGAAAGAACAGTCAGACTGATCCCCAAGGGTTCTTCATAGGACATAAAAGTGATCCGCTTTGGAATGCACATATTTTTGCCAGGATTTGGATATTGATCTTCAGGACATGGAGAGCAGTCATCCTGGTCTGTAAAAGAACACAGTGCAATTGATACAGTTGATTGTAGACAGTCTATATACATAGGGTTGTATTTGAAAACTTCCTACCCTTCTCCTTTGATATCTTCCCCTCTGGACATAGACGACAATCATAGCAACAAAACAACTGTCCTTCTCTCTTGGCCTTGCTGTGTCCTGTCTTACAAGGATCATTACACAAAGATACAGGTAATGCCTATCAATGAATGAAGAAGAGTATTTTAAGATACAGAGAGGAAAGGAAGAGCTTGGAATGTTTATGTGATGACTCATAGTGTCTCAAAAATAACACAAAAACTAAAACATGAATCAAGGTCTTGTAATGCCTTCAACTTAACCTCACTGTTTTATTAGTCACAGTTTAAATTCTGAAAGTAGATAATGAAGCAAAAGGAAACAAAAAACAAATCTCATTGACAGAGAGTTCCAAGGTAAACCAAGATAATTAATCACACATTCCAGGAAGGTAACCGGGGAGAGTCCATTGGAAGAATGCCAACAAAGATAAATCACATCCAATGAAAGCACTAATTTGACTCCAGTGTCTGTGAACACGGAGTTCCAAACTCTTATACAGAGCTCACAGCTACAACCCATGAAGAGGATCATTGCCCTCTCTTCCTGAGTAGACCATGTCTTTCCCTGATCCCTTCCTCCCTGCATGCCCTAGGATGGATAGGAGATGGGCTGGATCCTCCTCTGATTGCTCAGCTGGCTTCTGCCCTTCCCCAGCCTCCTCCACCACTTCTGGAGCCACACTTCCACTCCCTGTTGTCTGTTCCACCTCTCCCTTAGAGTCAGTCCCCACCAGGGGCATGACGGTTACATGGAATCAACAGATTAAAAAGAAAGTAATGTTATGTCGTAATTTTAGAAGTAATTGCTCTGAAATTATAATTAATTAAATATCAACAATAATTGTATTTATGGCCATTGATAATCATAATCACCACTCTTCAAAGACAATTTCTGTGCTGGTTAGTTAAAGTTGGTTTTCACAACTTCTGAATTTTGAAGTCAGCAAACTGATGAAATCTAGCAGCTTTTACTTCAAAACCATGAAAACCATTGTCCATAATTAACAGGGAGCCAGGAAAGGATAAAACATTCAATAGCAATTGTTAGAAAAGTAAAAAAAAATATTACTATTATTAGTAATAGTATTATTATTATTATTACTGATACCTTTCCTTCTCTAAGAAATTTGATGCTAGGTTAGTCAGAGATGATACTCTGAGACTTTCATCAATACTGATATTTAAATGAAGACAGACAAATCTAGATTAAAAAAACTAACGCTATTAAAGCCTAACGGCCATGTGATGGAATCTATAGAAATATTGAAGAACTTCTCTGCTGGAGCTGTGGGATCTATCACTCCAACTTTGATCCTAGCAAAAGATTGATTCGGGAATGTGATCCAGTTGATAATATCAAAACCACCAATGAATTCTCCATTTTTATTAAAGGAGATCTTTTCACCAACACTGTTGTTGAAACTCACTCTTCTCAAAAACGGATGAATCTGAAACAGAGGCAATCAAAGATGACCAAAGGGTGAGAAATAATTCATAATTGTATGATTACTAAAACATACATGTGAATGTTTTTGTAAACAAAGAAAATATAAACACTTTTTTATTTTAGTTGTAGGCCAGTATCAAACAATTAACATAACAATCATTCTAAAATAGAGGTAGAGGTTACATATCAGATTTTTGAAATAATATTAACATAGAATTTCAAAATAGCCAGCAAAAAAAAAAAGCTCTGTAGCTTAATTGCGAAAGCTACTTAAGCCAGATCACTTCTAATAAATATATAATAAATACTAGGATGTATAAAACTACCATATACCATAAGAACCCATTTCACACACTAGCAAGATTATATTTTAAAATGCAACAAGCTAGGCTTCAGCAGTGTGTGAACCGAGAAATAAGAAGTGGAAACGATTTTTTTAAAAGGCAGAGGAAGTGCGCTCATATTTCCTGCATTTGCTGGATTATGAGAAAGCAAGAGAGTTCCCGGAAAACCATCTACTTCTGTTTCATTCACCATGCTAAAACCTTTGATAATGTGGATCACAACAATCTGTGGCAAGTTCTTTAAAAATAAGGAGTACCAAAACTCCATACCTGTCACCTGAGAAGGCTCATGTCAGCTCTGCCTGATTTGGCTTGGCACCTCACCTGTTTCCTGCCATCACAGGCCAGAAAGGGGAGGAGGAAGATGAAAACTCTGTGTGTGTGTGTCTGTGTCTGTCTGTGTGTGTGTGTGTGTGTTTGTGTGTGTGTGTGTGATGGGAAATCAGGAGGGTAAAACAACAAGTGAGAAAGACCTGTCAGATCCTGTTTGTACCAGCATCCCAAGCCCAAGCAACCTGAGTAATATGCAGATTATCCCCAAAATTTTAAATGTTCTCAAAACATGCAGGCGAGCTCTGTTTCACTGGAAATGTGTACATCTGTGTGTGTGTAATTGTGGGTGAACCTTTTTTGTACCTGGCAAATGTGGGGGTATTCAGAGCTGGCTTGACATTCCTACAATCAACATCTTTAGTAAAATAACCCATTGCTTTAACCAAATGGAGTTGAGGGGCTTTCTTTCCTAAGGGTTGAGATTGGACCAGGTCCAGTGGTAGGCTGCTGGATGGTCAGCGAGGTTCGGGTGAATCCCTAGTTCCACCCACCCACCCATTGTTCTATGCTTTCCCTAAATAAGCAAACCTCCCCCCCCCTCGGCTGCCCAGGTGATTTTCATGCTGCTCTGCTATACTCACTGGGGCTGCCTGAGTCAATTAGCTGCTCTTTGAAGCTGCATTTCAGCACCAAAGTGGCTCATGACCATCACACCCCTTGTCAATAAAAGTGTATCCCCACTCTGGGCAGGTCTGACATCTTCATGTCAGCCAAAAATCAACAGTTAGAACTGGACATGGGACAAGTGATTGCTTCAAAATGGGGTAATAGGCTATCAGTGGTGGGATTTAAATTATTTTATTACCGGTTCCGTGGGCGTGGCTGGGTGGGGGTGGCAGGGGAAGGATACTGTAAAATCTCCAGTCAGAGGTGGAATTTGCCTGTTCTCTGAACTACTCAAGATTTCCGCTACCGGTTCTCCAGAACTGGTCAAAACCTGCTGAATACCAAAGCACATCTTGTGAAATGCTAGGCTGGATGAATCACAAGACAGAATTAGGATTGTTGGTGGAAATATTAACAACCTGAGATATGCAGACGATACCACTCTAATGGTAGAAAGTGAAATGGTTCCCTTTTTTAAAAGAAAAAAATCCTGTTCAATTTTTTAAAAATTGTTTTTCAATTTTTAAATTCTTTGTTAAAATTTTAATCTTTTTTCAATCCTTAAATATCATGTTTAATTTTAAATTCTTTTTTCAATTTTTATATCTTTTTCAATTTCTTTTTTCAACTAAACATTTGAAAAATATAGTTTACTTACTTTAATTCTTTAGAAATTTTTAAATTCTTAATGATCTAAGAGAAAAAGAATAAAAAACCACTGAAAAAGAGGAAGACACTTAAAACAGGAAAGATAGTGATGAATTTTTCAAGGGAACAAAGAACTCCTGTAAACTTTTAGCAACAGGAAAAACATTTATTTTTTTAGTTTTTTAGCAAAAAAAAAAGTAATTGAAATAGACACTGACATATAGTGACTTGCAAATATGTTTCAGCTTATGCCCACATAGCTCAAATACTTTGGCAACCTAATGAGAAGAGAGGACTCATTGGAAAACACCCTGATGTTGTGAAAGAGTGAAAGCAAAAGGAGAAGAGGATAGCAAAGGATACTGTGGTGGGATTCAACTAATTTAACAATTGTTTTTTTTCTAATGACCGATCGGGCAAGGCTGGGGATGGGGTCATGTGACTGAGTGGGCATGGCCAACTCCATGTTATTCATGGCAAGGTGTGGCAGTGTGACAGGCTGAAGCAGTGGTGGTGATGACCGGAACCTTAGACTTACCTTTGTACAGCAACAGCCACAAAGTGATTGTCCAATGCCTTTTCACTTTCTAGGTCTCATTGCAAACAGTCAGGGTTTTCTAAAATATTTTTGCAGCAGGAAATGGTGGGCAGTTACTTATGGCCTTTGTTGGTACAGCTGGGCACAACTCCAACCTGAGACACCTGTCTTTCGCTGCTGCTGCACCTTTCCTTGTACAAACAGCCTGAAGCTACTGCCTCTTTGCTGGCTCTAACAGCCTGCAGCCACTGCCTGGGGGTTGGACTTGATGACCTATGAGGTCCTTTCCAACTCTGGTATCTGTGCTAATGATCTGGAGACTATAGCCTCTTTTCTGGCACAAACAGCCTGCAGCCTTTGCCTCTTTGCCGAGGTAAAGGGTCTGCAGCTGCTGCCTCTTTGCTGGACTGAACCAAAATGGTTTTGTGCCAACAAAGAGGCAGCCACTCCCATCTCAGTTTTGACTGAACAAAGAGGCAGAGGCTGCAGGCAGTTCACACTGGTAAAGAGGTGAAGGAAGGCTCACCACACAGGCAGATAGCTGAGCCACATGATTGAGAATGGTTAAAGAAGGCTTGCCAGGGAGCTGCACTGTGTTGAAGGCTGGGGCAAAGGCAGGCCCTGTGGAAGGGGCTGAGCCAGGACTTTGGAATTGATTGCAGCCCTGCAGGCACATCAGGCAGAGATCAGAGCAACTTAGCTGGGCCATGGGCATCATGTAGGATGCCATGGTGAAGGCAGGCAACCTGTCTGGCCCACAGAGACCATGTGGTGGAGGCAAGTGAGGGAGCCAGAAAACAGCAGTAGCTATGCTGCAGGAATGATTCTAGGCACTGACCAAGTTGGGTGGGGTGAGATGAGGAGTGATGGAGCAGGGTGGGGTGGGGCCAGTCAGTGGTGAGATTTGCCAGTTCTCCGAACTGCACAAAAGCAACCAGTTTGCTTGAACCTCTGCAAACTGACTGAATCCAACCTCTCAAAGAATGAGATGGCTAAATAGTGTCATCAGCACAATGAACATTAATTTGGGCAAATTCGGGAAGACAGTGGATGACAGGGGGGTGGGGTTGGCATGCTATGGTCCATGGTGTTTCAACACTCAGAGAAGACTTAGTTGACTCGATACCAATACAATAATTGGGGCAGTACAGCAACACTTAAGTACAGGTGTTCATTGTTCAGTGACTGCTTGTTCAGAAACCATCTGAAATCATAACAGTGCAGAACAAGTGGTACTTATGACTTCCTTACTGTGCTCATATGAACACAATCCTGGAAGTTAATAATTGGCCTGGATTTCTGACTGTCATGGCAACCTACAGTTACTTGACTGTGATTTACAATATATGTTTCTGGCTTTCTACAAGCAAAGTGAACAGGAAAGGTAGAAGGAAATTGGAAGTAGTGACCACATGAAGCTCATGCTTTAAAAACTATGCAATCCTCACTTAACAATGGTAATTGGGGTCTTCCAGAACTGTTATTGCTAAACCGCATGTTCTAGGGATGTCACAACTTGTAACTGCCTCACTTAGCAATGGAAATCCAACTTCCAATGACCATAATAAAGCAAGGTCTGCCAGTTAAATTTACAACATAATGGAAGATAGATTTACTTTTAGAAAGTAAAGTCTAAAATTAATTTAGAAAATAATTTTAGGAAACAATATTCTACCACAGAAATAAAGTCTCTAGAAGAGGTTAAGCCAGGGATCAGCTACCTTAAACACTAAAAGAGCCATTTGGACCCATTTCCCACAGTAAACAAAACACTGGGAGCCAATAATTGAACAACTGGTATGATAAGGTGGGCATGACCCACTCAACGTACTCACTCCCACCCAGTCACGTCACCCTAGCCATGCCTACCCAGCCAGTCAGTAGGGCAGAGAACCAGTTGTTAAAATGCCTCACCTCACTCCTCCCAGCCACCTCTTGCCACACTCCGCCCTGAGTGTGTTGTCCAGCTTTCTCCCTACTCTCTCTCTCTCTCTGTGTGTGTGTGTGTGTGTGTGTCACTGTCTCTGTCTTTCTATGTCTTTCTTTCTCTGAAGCTCTCTCTGTTTTTCTTTCTCTCTCTCTCTTTGGTTTTCTCTTTTTCTTTCTCTTTCTCGCTTTCTCTCTCTTTCTTTCTCTCTCTCTCTCTGTCTCTCTCTATGTCTCACCATCTCTTTCTGTCTGTCTAACTCTGTCTCTCAGTGTCTCTCTCTGATTCTGATTCTGGTTCTGCAGAACCTCATATCTATCTGGGTCTCGCTGTCACACCGACTGCAGCAGGAAATGGTGAGCAGCTACTTCCGGCCTTGGTTGGTGCTGGAAACACACGACCTGCTCTCCACCCCAAGCCACTGGTCTGACCTGCAACAATGTCAAACCACACATGGCTTTACCATACCTGGGGGTGAAGGAACCCCTGAACTGGTACTGGGTGCAGGGAATCTAATGTTCAGAGACTGACAAATCAATGAGCAGCATGCTGATGATCAAATGGTTGGCAGAGAGCTGAAAATCAGCTGGCCATTGGGGAGGTGGGGCATCAGAACACCAGCAGCCTGCTGGCTTGGTATAAAAAAGTCAGTGACATCCAAGATGTGAGAATGAGCTGCTGCCACTGCTGTTACCAGGGCCAAGTGGGGCAGGATCACATTGTGGCTCTGCTTTGTAAAGGGTTCCAGGAGGAGGAGTGGACCCCATCCTCCTCCATTGCACACTAAATTTCCCTGTGCTTTACAGCAGCACCAAGCCATGGAGGTGGCAACAGGAATTGTGTCAGGAGCTGCAGCAGAGGGCTGAAAGAACCACAGGTTGCCGACCCCAGAGATAAGTGGTGGGAATTCAGGACTGAAGGGGAGTGACATTTCCTTTATTGGATGCATTAAAGCAAAGTCAGAGTCAACATCTACAGGAGCTGCTGGAACTTGAAATCCAGCATTAAGTGGATACTTAATTTAATGGCTTAAATGTCCATCATTTCAAATTAATTATTTTTTCATTTCATGGGAGTTCATATATCTCACAAAAAGTAGGCTCAAAATATTATCCCACCTTGATCTTCTTTTATTAAGTGCACTGAGATATTAAAAAGACCTTCACTCCCTTCCCTTCTCCTCTTAGACCCATGTTCTTGGAAGCATATAAAATCTCATTCTTCTCCATCCATTTACTCTAAAACTATGCATGTCTTGTTGTGAATAACTGGGTGTAGAAATGGTCTATGAAGAGGCCAGAACCCTATGCCTCATAAAAAGGGAACATCAGCCATGGTGGCACAGTGGTTGGAATGAAGTACTGCAGACTACTTCTGCTGACTTCTGGCTCACTGGATCAAGAGTGACACAGCCTTCCATCCTCCCAAGGTTGGTAAAATGAGGACCCAGATTATTCGAGACAATATGCTGATTCTATAAACTGCTTAGAGAGGGCTTTAAAACACTGTGATAAAAAACAGCAACAACAATACTAACAATAACAACAAAAACACAGCTTCAGCAAAAGTTGTGGAGGCAGTAAATCACCTACTTCCATTTATTTATAGACTAAATTTATAGAAAAAGAATGGAATGTAGTGAGGAAGTGGAGTCCAAGGACAAAGAGGGTGCATTTCAGAGAAGTAAAGGACAATTCAGTTTGGATATTATGTCTGAGAAA
This sequence comes from Pseudonaja textilis, assembly GCF_900518735.1. Next base: position 171,410 of record NW_020769613.1, read on the forward strand.
AAGAGGAGGAAGATAACCCCTCCCTAATAATTCATTGAGTAAATTTTAGATACAGATAATAGAGTGCTCAGATTGAGAAGGTTTTATCTATAGGTGTAAAACAAGAAGAAACCACCTTAGACTTATCATCTGTCATTTTTGGATTTTGGCTTGACAGGAAGTATATTCTAAGGAATTTTGTAGAATGCCCTTTACAATTTTAATATCAGCATATGAATATTTTTATTACTGAATACATTATTCCATCTCACTTTTTGATTTTCAGGCATCAATATTCCTGGAAAATATTGTTTGCTAGAGTTTATGGACACATGATGGACAACTACAGATATGTTGGTTTCTGCACTACTCTGCTAACAGGCTTACCTGCCACCAAAATTGATTGTGAAAATTTTTCCGTCTTTCTTTCATCCTTGTTGACATTCTGGATTTGAACAGAGAGAGAGATTGCAAAGCATGTGCTACAGCATAGACTGCATTGTAAATATTGTAACTCTGGCCACTCATTAGTGTTTCAAACACAGATGTGGGAAGATTCTGAAGCCTCTCCTGTCCAGTACATTTCTTCTCAGAGGTCTCAGTTTTTGAGGTTGGAAAGAAACAATCAAATGCCTGTTCCCAAAAATCTTTCTGAAAATGATCATTCTGGTTGTTGTTGTTGTTTGGATTCAAGTTTTGAATAAATTCTTGGAAATCTTCAACCTGCTTTGTGTGAACTGCAAAGGATAAAGCACCATGTAGGAAATGGATATCCCAAGAGTTGTGAATGGCAATTGATGTGTAATCTGTCTGAGCATTTATAAGCCAGATCTTATTCTTCTTTGGTATATCCTCCACTTCTGAAAACTGGAGGAAAGTTCTCAGATCTTGTAAGGACTTAATTTCACCATATAAGATTATCACATTGGCTGTGCTTTTCATGAGAACATGATATATATGTAATCCTTCATCCATAGCATCAGTAAAATCACTGTAAAAAGCCACATTTGATAACTCTGATATGAATTCAATGCAGATACCATGCTTGGAAAATGTGGGGAGCATTTCCTGGAGGAATGTTTCTCCTTTTTTATCCTTTACTACAAGAATTCCAATCCAGATCCATCTAAAATACAGCAGCAACTTCAGGAGGCCCTTACGTTGGTGGGATTCATTTGGAAACATTTGTTGGAAGAACACTGCTTGAGTCTCTTTATCTATGACTGGAGCAGATCCATAGGTCATCTACAGAAAAATAAACATATGACATTGCAAACATCTATGTGACCTTCTGAAAACATATACATTTATATGACTCCTTCAGTATCTTTGACCTTATATACTGCAATTATGCAACCAGCTGGGTTTTTTAGGAAATATCAACAAGATGTCACCCTTGTGGTATCCATAAATACATTTTTCTGAAGTAGTCTCATTGTGAATATTTCAAATTTTAACCATAGTTCAGTGTCTGGAATTGGGGCATGTTTTGCTGTGTCAGATATCCCCATTTCCTATTCA
>NW_020769613.1:173309-196602 GCF_900518735.1 Pseudonaja textilis
ATTGAGGCAAAGTAAGTCCAACTTGGACTAAAATTGCTGTTAAAAATGTGGAAGCCCATTGTGACATTGGGTAGAATCTGGAGGTTTTCATTAATCTCTTTTACAGAAAAAGCTAAGGTCAGAATATGCTGGTAATTCTGAAAAACTATTCTGTAAAGCAAAATAAAACAACACAGTAAGAAAGGTTTTTTTCACATTATATCCCTTGCAATCCTTTAGTACAGCATATTTTGTAGAATGTGTTTAATAATTCTTATTTCTATGTTCTGCTATTATATGCAAAAGGAAATTGCTACTTTTTGGTTCCAGAAATATTAGAGAAAACTTATCATGGGAAATATGTGTTTTCCCTTCCTTAACTACAGTAACAGCTTCATAAATAGAAGCATACATATAAATAGATATTAATATGTGCTATGTTATAAATAGAGATTTGATCTCTATTTTAACTATTTCAACTTTACTTGGAAATTTGAAGTAAAATATAATTTACATAAAATTATAGACATCCTATTTTAGATATTCTTTTCTGGAGTTTTTGTCATTGGAGGAAAATATTTCAAGCTTCATGTGATTTACCAACAAGATTCAGAACTTAACAATAAATTAATGATGTACTTACATAAGTCCATCATGAATTGTCTGAGAAGGATCTTGAATGAAAGCAATGGGACGAGAAGATGCAAAGAAGGCAGAAATAATGCCAGCAATATTAATGTCTCCAAGCTGATGATAGGTGTGCTGAATAGGAAGAGGCTCCTGAAAGTCACACTGAAGGGTAGTAGTCTTACACTCCACATCAGGCAGTGCTATTAACAGTAATTTCATGAATACTAACATCTTCCATGAGTGTCTTCTTTCTGTGTACAAATGCCTCTCTCTGCAACAAGATGTTTGAAGTAGATCGGACAGATCTGCCTTCTAGAGATGTTTTTCAGAAAAAAATTAGAGAGTGTAACATAGTAACAAATCAGCAGACAGAGCTTTGGGGCTCCCAGCCATGAGTTGGAATAAGATGGGGACAATAAATACCATTATTCAGTGTTAGTTGATCTTATTTTCATAGAGTCCCATAGGATTTGAGGGATATGAATTGGATAATAGTGAGACAATCACGTATATGAACAAGTTCAAAACATGTGAGGACTTGGAGAGGCAGGAATGCATGAGCCACAAGACAAAAATAAAATAAAATCATTAGATCCATAAAGTTAAATGGATATGTAAATATATATGTGTATAAACGCATTACCATAATTCTATTCTATTCTATTCCATTCCATTCCATTCCATTGTGTTCCATTCTATTCTATTCTATTCTATTCTATTCTATTCTATTCTATTCTGCCTGTTACTCATTATGATATTGTAAACATTCAATAATATTTAAAACAGTCTTCACATTATTTTGTTGCTGTCTTTTTGAGAGAAAGCCTGCTTGATCTTCATGTATATACCTGTAAAATCTTCTTTAGTCTTTCTACCAAAATGGCAGCAAAGGGTTTGTATTCCATGTTTAATAATACAATTGGTCTACAATTTTTTGTCTTTCTAACATATTGACCCTCCTTTGGTAGCAACACAATGTCCACATCTGGGATATTCTTCCCTTCCCCCATAGTATATCATTTACTCTGTTCGATAGTGGTTGGAGAAGTTCATCCTCAAACACTTATAATATTGGCTCCAATATCCTTTGTGTCTTTTCCTGAGATTCTTTTCTTCCATAAAAGATTGTGCTGTATAAAACAGCCCCTCATAACCATTTTACTAGCATCCCATACTATCATTAAGCTTTTCGCTTTACCTATATTATTCTCAAAGTACTCTTGCAGTTCCTTTTTATAATCTATTTCAATCCTTTCTTTTTGTAGAATAGCTTCATTTAATCTCCATCTAAAACTCGAGCACTTTGCTCTTAAAACCAGAAGTACAGTATTATGATCAGAAAAAGATTTAGGCAGAATGTCTACTTTCAGAATTTTATTTGTGAGATTTTTAGATATCAATTCTGCCATGGCTCACTGAGTTACCTGATCAACTGGCACTTAGAATCACTGTGTGCCTCTCATTCAAGTGTTGCAAAACTATCTACTCAAACAAATGTATGACCCTTGAACCAACGGTTCTATGCAGTTATTCAGGGGTTTCAAAACTCTTATCTACTAAACCAGACTTATGATCATGAAACATACTGTTCTATTCAGTCATTATACTGCATTGAATCTCCTAAAAGGAGACTATTACACAAATTGGATATTAGCATGTATTGGAATTCTGATGGAATTTATTTGAATTTACTACAATTATTTTTGTGCCAGATATTTCTTTGACCTTTGCTATTGAGAAGAAAGCATATGGCCAGCTTTTAAATTTACACCATGATTTGTAGTTGATGACTAAAAGTGGTGTGCATCAGGGAATACCCTCTGTCTGATTGCTTCAGAAAAAAAAACCATAGACCTTCCCTGTTTAAACAAATTCTCATTAGTATTTAACTGCACTTCTTTTTACACATTCCAGTGCATATGTATTAAGATGATCAGTAAAGACAAATTTGCAATTCACATTTAATCAATATATTTAGTCAGAGCTCTCCATAATATACTAAAATATGTCAGTATATCAATAATGTGAATAAATGTGTCAGTACTGTTAGGAATGTAAGTCTCCTAACAGTTATTTGGGTTGGAAATATATAAACGAGGATAGACATTATCTTTAAGAGCATGCTAAAACTGTAACTGGGTGTGGTTCCAGAAATGGCCATAAGATGGAGCCAGAACCCTGGGTTGTTTAGAGTGCCTCAGTGAACCTCTGTTTCCTTCTGTTGGAGAGAGTATTGCCGTTCCTTCTAATGACTGTTACTGATCATTGTTGTAAGTTTGTTACTGAACTGTTTGTTGATACTGGACTTTGGTATTTGGATTATCCGTGGACTGGACACTGACTGATTTACCTGCGAATGACTTGAACTGCTTATCTTGGATTTTTCTTAACCATTTACTGGAAGTAAAAACCTACATTTTACTATACAGTGTATCTGTGGGCTGGTTGTGTGTTATTCTTCATCACTCTCACTACGTCTCCCTGTATGCACTCATTCTCCTAATGGGAAATTACCTCAACACTGGTTATTGGCTCAGGCCATACCAGGCCCAGATAACTGAGAGTTGGTGTGAATGCACAGTGTTAGGTATAACATTGGTCACCTAACTAGTTTGGGTAAGATAATATATATATAAGCTATGATTCTTAGTTTAAAGTGTGTGTTACTTTAAATGCAAAGCATGTATTTTGGGTGTGGTGTGAAAACACCATAAGAGGGAGCAAGAGATGCTGATGAGAAGCTGATGATTCCCTGACGCTTTGCTGGCAATTACTGGAGTTGCAAACGGAAGAGAGGAGTTTCTGAGTTTGTTGCATATCTCTCTCTACTGCGAAGAGATAAATCACTGGACTGTTATTTTGTAAGTGTACCGACCTCTCATTTTGGACACTGGAATTTGCAAATGAATAATCCCTGGACGGACTGAACTAAGTGTATGATATATGGACTGTTTTGACTATGCTTAAACTCTTGCTGGAATAAAACTACTTTAATTGGCACTGTGTATGGTTTACTGAGTGTAAGCTACACAACACTTATCTCATATATTTTGCCTGCTTGCCTGACTGCCCTGCAGATCTTGCTAGGGGTGTATCCCTAACACACAGTACTGTATACAGACAGCTGTTTACTGTTTAATTGTGGGTTACTATCCTGGTAAAAGATGGTATAAGACACTTCAACAAGTCTATCACTGATAATCCGGTTGGATGGAACAAACTATGTTTCCTGGTCTATGAAGTGCAGTCTACTTCTGCTTAGAGAAGGGTTATGGACTGTAGTTCAAGATCCACCAAATGGAAATGCTTGGGATCCAGAAAATGAGGACAATGCCAAGAAGCTTGCTGACTTTAAATGGAACAACGAACGAGCTCTTTGTATCACTGGACTAAAACTGAGTGACCAGCAGCTAGTCCATATTCGTGGACAAAAGTCTGCTGCTATGTGTTGGTTGAATTTGAAGAGGATTTATGTTTGTGACAGTTTAGGTGCACACGTACATCTTACACCTAAACCTTTTAGAGCACATCTTCTGAAAGGTGGATATATGTTAGCTCATTTGAACTTCATGAAAAGAACATTTCAACAGCTACATGAATAGGAACTGATATTTTCAGAGCTGCATCAAGTTTACACCATTCTTTCCTCATTGGATGAAAGTTATGATGATTATGTATCTTCACTGAAAGTCCTGACCAAAGATAAATTGAAATTGACTGACATAACTGGAAGGTTGTTAGAAGAAGCAAGAAGACAACTGGATAGGGACCAACAGAGGAAGGAACAACCACAAGAAGAGAATTTTTCTTCAACTTCCTATACTGTTAGGAAATGTTTTTCTAGTGGGGCTAGAGGACATATAGCTAGATTGTGTAAGAAGGGAAAACAACAGAATACTGGTAATCACCAGAAGGCCAAGAAGAATGTTAGTTTAGTTATGTCTAGCAATTCAACAGTAAACCATGATTTGTGGCTTGTTGATAGTGAAGCATCGAAATGCATTACTAAAAAAAATAGAGAGAGGTTTGTAAAGATGTCCACAAATCAGCAACATGTATCATTGGTAAATGGCTGGAAGATGAAAGCATCTGGTGAAGGTACTGTTCATGTATAAATGAGCATTTAACCAGGTTTTATGTACCTAAACTGAAATTTAATTTGTTATCAGTAAGGCCTTTAGTTAATATTGGTTATGTAGTAACTTTTAGGGAAGATAACTGTATAATAGAGAAAGAGGGTAAAAGTGTTACTGCTAATTTAGAGAATGATTTATATGTGATACATGATGATCAGCTGAAGATGGCTAACTCAGTTTATAATAATGTTTGGCCACATGGTGAATGTATATGCTTACTGCAGAGACATTTGGGCCACATTAATTTCAAAATGCTCAAACAAACTGTTAAATTGGCAGAGGGAGTAAAATTGAAACTCTGTACCAAGTATTTAAACTGTAATGCTTGTAGCCAGGATAAAAGCAAGGTTACTCCAGCAAACAGACTTAATGGTTTTAAGACCAAAGAACCTTTAGAGGTTGTGTTTGCTGACATAATTGATCCTAAAAAAACTAGTTTAGGAGGTGCCTGCTGTATTTTGAGTACAATGGACCATTACGATAAGGTTTCTGCTATCTCATGAAAAACAAAACAGAAACATCCCAACATTTCTTTAACTGGCTAAAGTTTGCAAAAAGAAAAATGAGGAATAAAGTAATTACTTTAATTAATGATAATGGGACTGAGTTTGTTAACAAAAGATTCCAAACTATGTTGAAATTGGCTGGTGTTGAGCATAAACGTTCTGCACCTTACAGACCACAACATAACTCGTTTGTAGAACAAAGAGGGCAAACTTTACAAGCCATGGCTCACACTATGTTATCTCATTCAGATTTGCCTGAAACACTGTGGGGTGAAGCCATAATGTGTAGTAATCATGTTTTAAACAATGTAGTTAACACAACAACTAGAGAATTGCCATTCACTCGTTGGCATGGCAGAAAACCAAATTTAAGTTGTCTACATACATTTGGAGCTCCAGCATGGGTGCATATTCCCTTAAAAGTAAGACTGAAAGGGCAACATAGAGCTAAGAAGTTATTTTTTGTAGGTTACAAGGCCAATCATAGATAGCTTAGATTTTGGGATCCAGGCATAGCTCATGTTCATTGTAGTGCTAGTGCAAAATTTCTTCACCAAGTTGGGTGGGGTAAACTGGAACAGGAATCCAGCAATGATATTATTATTGACACCCAAATAGTCCCTAAAGATAAAATAAGTAAACCATGAATAGCCATTAAAGAGGAAGAACAGGCACAGGAGGAAGTAGTAGAACAGGCACAGGAAGAAATAGGAGAACAGGAGCAGGTGGCACAGGACAGTCCAGCAGTAAGCCCTGTATTAGTTTGTTATAAAGATTTAGTTTGTTATAAACAATTACTAATTGACATGGGAATTGATGTAACCGATTCTACTGTGGTTTATGAAGATAACCAATCAGCAATATAGATTGCTTCAAATATTGCTGTTAAAACAAGATCGAAACACACAGATTTTAGATATTTAAATGTGAAACAATGTGTGCAAAGTAAAATGATTAAGGTGGAATACTGTATGTCAGAAAACAATATAGCAGATCATTTTACAAAGGCCCAAGGCTCTATAAAGCATAAGGCTTTCTTCAAGGATTATGGATTTAGAATGTAAGGTTGTATATATTGTCCTACCCAAAAGGGGAGAATGTTGGGAATGTAAGTCTCCTAACAGTTATTTGGGTTGGAAATATATAAACGAGGATAGTCATTTTAATACTGTATCTTTAAGAGCATGCTAAAATTGTAATTGGGCGTGGTTCTGAAAATGGCCATAAGATGGAGCCAGAAACCTGGGTTGTTTGGAGTTCCTCAGTGAATCTCTGTTTCCTTCTGTTGGAGAGTATTGCCGTTCCTTCTAATGACTGTTACTGATCATTGATGTAAGTCTTTTACTGAACTGTTTTTGGATACTGGACTTTGATATCTGGATTCTTCCTGGACTGGACACTGACTGATTTATGCGCTCATTCTCCTAATGGGGAATTACCTCAACAAATACATCATTTTCTGCTGTAATTGATATTTTTATAGACCCCCAATTATAATTGCCTTCCAGAAGGAAAAAAAAAAAACACTTCTAAGCTATCCAAATCTCAGGAGATGGGGAAACAAATAACATCTCTGCCTCCGTACATTGTTCTCTGACTTAAATGTCAAAGTGGGGAAGTTCTCCAACATGTACATATAAATGATATCAGACAAACGTAAAGATTTCTTAAAACTTTCTCTTTATGAACTGATGTTTATCATTCAGTTCAGGTCTCACTACAATGATAAAACACTTGGGAAGAAAGATACACATTAATAATCCAGCACTGGAGGAGATCATGGAGAAGATCTCCACTGCCAATGTATATTTTCCCCTTGTGCTTAGATAGGTTGGAATAAAGCACAGCCGAACACTGCAGAAGACCAACATGCTGAAGGTAATGAATTTGGCTTCATTGAAACTGTCAGGTAAATTCCTAGCTAGAAAAGCATCAGAAAAGCTAACCAGAGCAAGAAAACCCATAAAGCCCAAAACATAGTAGAACATGACTGAGTCTTCATTGCACTCCAAGATGACTTCTTCAAATATTGAAAGCACATCAAAATCTGGATACGGTGGGGATGTTATCAGCCACACAGCACTAAAACTTAATTAAACAAGAGAACAAGATAGTAGAATGAAACTTACTATCCTTCCCCCCACCCATTTCCTCAGCCTGGAACCAGGTTTGGTGGCCATAAATGCTAGAACCACAACAAAGGTTTTTGCCAATACACAAGAAACTGCCACAGAAAAGATGAGACCAAAAGCTGGTTGTCGAAAGAGACAAACTAATGCATTGGGCCTCCCAACAAATAGAAAGACACAAAGGAAAGAGAGGAGAAGATAAATTAGCAGTGTATAAGTGAGATTCCAGTTGTTGGCTTTGACGATAGGAGTGTCTTTGTGTTTCATGAAGATTGCAATTGCCAAAGCTGTCATTAAAGAAAAGCAAAGAGAAAGAACAGTCAGACTGATCCCCAAGGGTTCTTCATAGGACAAAAAAGTGATCCACTTTGGAATGCACATATTTTTGCCAGGATTTGGATATTGATCTTCAGGACATGAAGAGCAGTCATCCTGGTCTGTAAAAGAACACAGTGCAATTGATACATTTGATTGTAGACAGTGTATATACATAGGGTTGTATTTGAAAACTTCCTACCCTTCTCCTTTGATATCTTCCCCTCTGGACATAGACGACAATCATAGCAACAAAACAACTGTCCTTCTTTCTTGGCCTTGCTGTGTCCTGTCTTACAAGGATCATTACACAAAGATACAGGTAATGCCTATCAATGAATGAAGAAGAGTATTTTAAGATACAGAGAGGAAAGGAAGAGAAAGTTAATGTGATGACCCGTAGTGTCCCAAAAATAACAAAAAAACTAAAACATGAATCAAGGTCTTGTAATGCCTTCAACTTTACTTCTCTGTTTTATTAGTCCCAGATTAAATTCAGAAAGTAGATAATGAAGCAAAAGGAAACCAAAAACAAACTGCTTTGACCAAGAGTTCCAAAGTAAACCAAGATAATTAATCACACATTCCAGGAAGATCACTGGGGAGAGTCCATTGGAAGAATGCCAACAAACATAAACCTCATCCAATGAAAGCACTAATTTGACTCCAGTGTCTGTGAACATGCAGTTCCAAACTCTTATACAGAGCTCACAGCTGCAACCCATGAGGAGGATCATTGCCCTCTTCTCCTGAGTAGACCATGTCTTTCCCTGATCCTTTCCTCCCTGCTTGCCCTAGGACGGATAGGGGATGGGCCTGGATCCTCCTCTGGTTGCTCAGCCAGCTTCTGCCCTTCCCCAGCCTCCTCCACACCTCTGGAGCCACACTTCCACTCCCTGTTGGCTGTTCCTCCCCTTCCTTAGAGTCTGTCTCCACCAGGGGCATGATGGTTACATGGAATCAACAGATCAAAAAGAAAGTAATTTTATGTCAAAATTTTAGAAGTAATTGCTTTGAAATTATAATTAATTAAATATCAACAATAATTGTATTTATGGCCATTGATAATCATAATCACCACTCTTCAAAGACAATTTCTGTGCTGGTTAATTAAAGTTGGTTTTCACAACTTCTGAATTTTGAAGACAGTGAACCGGTAAAATCTAGCAGCTTTTACTTCAAAACCATGAAAACCATTGTCCATAATTTACAGGGAGCCAGAAAAGGATAAAACATTCAATAGCAATTGCTGGAAATGTTAAAAAAAAAAAAATCTTACTGATACCTTTCCTTCTCCAGCAAATTTGTGCCTACTTTAATCAGAGATAATGCTCTGAGACTTTCATCAGTACAGATATTTAAATGAAGACAGACAAATCTAGATTTAAAAAAACTAACCCTATTAAAGCCTAACGGCCATGTGATGGAATCTACAGAAATATTGAAGAACTTCTCTGCTGGAGCTGTGGGATCTATCACTCCAACTTTGATCCTAGCAAAAGATTGATTCGGGAATGTGATCCAGTTGATAATATCAAAACCACCAATGAATTCTCCATTTTTATTAAAGGAGATCTTTTCACCAACACTGTTGTTGAAACTCACTCTTCTCAAAAACGGATGAATCTGAAACAGAGGCAATCAAAGATGAACAAAGGGTGAGAAATAGTTCATAATTGTATGTTTACTAAAACATACATGTGAAAGTTTTTGTAAACAAAGAAAATATAAACACTTTTTTATTTTAGTTGTAGGCCAGTATCAAACAATTAATATAACAATCATTCTAAAATAGAGGTAGAGGTTACATATCACATTTTTGAAATAAAATTAAGATAGAATTGCAAAATAAAGAGCCAGCAAAAAAAAAAAAAATCTCTGTAGCTTAATTGCGAAAGCTACTTAAGCCAGATCACTTCTAATAAATATATAATAAATACTAGGGATGTATAAAACTACCATATACCATAAGCACCCATTTCATACACTAGCAAGGTTATATTTTAAAATGCAACAAGCTAGGCTTCAGCAGTATGTGAACCGAGAAATAAGAAGTAGAAATGATTTTTTTGAAAAGGCAGAGGATTATATTTTCTGCATTTGCTGGATTATGAGGAAGCAAGAGAGTTCCCGGAAAACCATCTACTTCTGTTTCATTCACCATGCTAAAACCTTTGATAATGTGGATCACAACAATCTGTGGCAAGTTCTTTAAAAGTAAGGAGTACCAAAACTCCATACCTGTCACCTGAGAAGGCTCATGTCAGCTCTGCCTGATTTGGCTTGGCACCTCACCTGTTTCCTGCCATCAGAGGCCAGAAAGGGGAGGAGGAGTGTTCCGGACTAGCAGGCTCATAGCCTGCAAATCTGATTGGCCCGCTGAAAGCCGATCGTGATTGGTCGCCTAGACTGATGCGATTGGCCAGTAAACGGGCTGCCGCGATTGGCCCTGCCAAGAGTGGCAAACTCAAATCGCCTTCATTGGCTGCCTAGCCGCAGCCAGCCCTATATAAGGGGCTGCTGCAGCTTGGGTTGGTTGCTCCGATCTGAAGTCACAAATAAAGAGCTTTAGTTACTATCTGAGTCTTGCCTCCATTCTTGAACCGTCCTCCCAGATATAACACTGGCGACGAGGATGGGATGTGGAGGCAACAGAAGCTATTGAATTGAGCTAGCTGAAGGAGCACGTGGCTGACAGAGCACAACGTCGGCGACATGGCCAGCAGCGCTATACCACCCGCACCATTCGATCCAGCTAGCAAAGTTTGGGACTCATACATGGACAGATTTCAAATGTTCCTGGAGTCCAACAACCTCAAAGATGCCACGCCCAGCAAGAAACAAGCCGTTTTTCTAACCCATTGTGGGCCAGCCGTTTTTAAGATGGCGAAAGCCTTAGCCAAGCCAGCTGAAGTTAAAACCATGGATTGGGACACCCTTGCTCCCATCCTGCACAACCATTACGCCCCAGCCGTGCCAACTCTCATTCGCAGGCATGAGTTCTACCAGAGGGACCAACGTGAAGGTGAGAGTGTTGGGGATTTTGTGGCAGACCTGAGGAACCTGGGTGGTTTGTGTGGCTTTGCCAACCTCGAAGAAGCCATGAGAGATCGCATCATCCTTGGCCTCAGAGACCCCACCGGCCAGAGCAAGATCATGGCCAAGGGGGACATCTCACTTGCAGATGCCATAGCAGACGCCACAGCAGCTGGAGCCACTTGTAAATCGGCAGCACGAATGCGTCGAACCAGCGGGACCAACTGCCAACCCACCAATGACACTGGGAAACCTTCAGACAAGTACACATCAACCACCCATCACGAAGACATCGAGTCATCCTCAGACAGCGAGGAAGAAGAAGTCCACAGGCTCCGGTCAGAACGTGAGCAATGGGACCAGCGGGGTCGCAAGTCCAACTACCAATGTGCCGGATGTGGGGGAAACCACCCCCGATCCGAATGCAGATTCTTAGATGCCATATGCCGTTTTTTGCAAGAAACGGGGACACATCACGAAGATATGCAGAAACAAGAGAAATCCCAGCCCCCTATGGAGAGGGAGCAGCCCAAAGAGAAACAATGGCAATGCCACCACGCAGAGGGACCGCCCTAGCAACCAGTGGAACTGGTACAGCAGACTCCAAAGGTTTAACGATGCCCCCAGGCAAGAGGAGGCTCATCAAACCATCACCATCGGCCACGCTTCATCACTTGACGCTAAGAAGATCCGAGTAGAGGTCATGATTGAAAACAAACCGTGCAACATGGAAGTCGACTCTGGGTCATCTCTATCCATGGTATCCTGGAGAACACTCAAGCAGCTAATCCCCAACATCCAACACCAAGACCTCAGCAGTCAGAGACTCATACTGAAAGACTATCAAGGCAACCGGATTCCAGTCGCAGGTACCCGCCATGTGCAGGTCTCGTTCAAGGGACATAAGGCAATTCTACCACTCACCGTCGTAGACCGAGACCGGCCAAGTCTATTGGGTCTTCAGTGGTTCGCGCCATTAGGAATCGGAATGGCTGGCATCCATCATACTGAAGACAATGACTGGGAGGTGGCCCTCGTCCATGACTTCCGAGAAGTGTTCAATGAAAGCCTAGGCAAGTACAAGGGGTCCCCTATTTCATTTAATCTTCGCCCCAACATAGCACCCATTCGTCTAAAGCCACGCCGAGTTCCCTTTGCTCTTAAATCCAAAATTGACGAGCAACTGGACAAATTAATTGTGCAAGGCGTGTTAGAACCTATTGACCACGCCCAATGGGAGACACCAATTGTCACCCCCATAAAACCTGACGGGTCCATACGAATCTGCAGTGACTACAAGGCCACCCTCAATCACGCGCTACAGCAGAGCGCCTACCCAGTGCCAGTTGTTCAACATCTCCTGCATTCACTTGGGGGTGGCAAAATATTCGCAAAATTAGATCTGGCCCAAGCGTATCAACAGCTACCAGTTGATCCCGAGACTGTAGAAGCCCAAACTATAGTCACACATCGTGGTGCATTCAAATGCAACAGGCTCCAGTTTGGTGTAAGCGTAGTCCCAGGCATCTTTCAAAGCCTGATGGAGAGACTATTACAAGGGATAAAAGGGGTCGTGCCCTATTTTGATGATGTATTAATAGCAGCACCCACAAAAAACCAATTAGAAAAACGTCTCAGAACAGTCCTACAGAGGTTCAAAAACGCTGGCCTCAAGGTTAAGAAGGAAAAGTGCCAGCTTTGCACAGAAAGGGTGGAGTTTCTTGGCTACCTCCTTGACAAGCAAGGAATTCACCCCACAGAAAAAAAATTGGCAGCTATCAAAAAGGCTCCAAGACCCAAAAACAAAACCGACCTCCAAGCCTTCCTGGGACTTATTAACTTTTATAACATCTTCCTACCCCAGAAGGCGACTGTTGCTGAGCCCCTCCATAGACTACTCAATAAAAGGACATCCTGGATTTGGGGACGTCGGGAAGAACACGCCTTCCAGCAAGTAAAAGACCTCCTTACCTCAAAGGCAGTACTAATTCAGTATAACGAGACACTACCTTTGACTGTCACGTGTGATGCCTCACCATTTGGGGTAGGGGCCATCCTGAGTCATGTCCTACCAAACGGCTCAGAAGCACCAATTGCATTTTTCTCATGAACTCTTTCAAAAACAGAAAGAAACTATAGCCAATTAGATAAGGAAGCCCTTGCTATTGTCTCTGCAATAAAACGATTTCATGAATATGTTTATGGGAGACCGTTTTCTATTATAACGGACCATAAGCCACTACTTGGGATCCTGGCAGGCGACAAACCTACTCCACACATTCTCTCCCCCAGAATGACACGATGGTCAGAATTTCTCGCTGCCTACGACTATCAATTAAAATACCGCCCCGGGAAATCTATTCCCCACACAGATGCCTTGAGCCGCTCACCGCTACCCGAGCCACAGGAAGACCCAGATCCCACACTCCCGGTACTGCAAATAGAGACAATTCCATCGCCTCCACTAACGGCTTAAGACATCGCCTTTGAAACCAAAAGAGACTCTTGTTTGGCACGAGATCTTGGCTGGGTGGAGAGGGGATAGCCAGATTACGACACTAAGGAAATGTTTAGGCCGTTTAAAAACAGACAAACAGAACTTTTTTCACAAAAGGGGTGCGTTTTGTGGGGAGACCGAGTTGTTGTACCAACTAAGTTACAAAAAAGGGTCTTTCAAATGCTACACGATGGACACCCGGGCATCGTGCGTATAAAAGCGCTGGCAAGAAGTTACGCCTGGTGGCCTGGTATAGACAAACAAATCGAAACCTGGGTCGCCTCTTGTAATAAATGCCAGGAAAACCACTCAGCTCCACCTAAAGCCCCACCAACAGAATGGGAGACACCCAGGGGTCCTTGGTCTCGCATTCATATTGACTTTGCGGGACCTACGAGAGGCCACACCTTCTTAATAACTGTTGATGCCTACTCAAACTGGCTTGAGGTCAATAAAATGAAAGCAACCACTACTGAGGCAGTCATTAAAAAACTGAACAGACTCTTCGCCACACACGGGTTACCAGGTGTCCTGGTCTCTGACAATGGGCCCCAATTTACTGCCTTAGCCTTTGAACAGTATTTAGCGGAACGGGGCATCCGACACGCACTCACATCGCCGGCTCATCCTGTGGCGAATGGCCGGGCTGAACGAATAGTTCAGTTTACGAAAAAAACCCTACAGAAAATGGATCAAGGCAACATCCATGACAAAGTCACTAGAATGCTGCTCCTACAACACATCACACCAAACAGCACGACCAACAAGTGCCCAGCTGAACTCCTGATGGCCAGGAAACTCAGATCGCCTCTAGATCGTTTGCATCCTGCCTACACCCCGGAAAAGCCCCTGGGTTCCAGCAGCAAGCACTGTGTTTTCAAGGTAGGAGACCTTGTTTTCGCAAAAAAAATTTCTCGGGACCCCCTTTGGATTCCTGCCCAGGTAACTCAAGTTACGGGCCCCAGCTCCTACTGTCTACTCACCACTGATGGCAGACCATGGAAACGCCATATTGACCAACTGCACTCCAGACTAACCACATCTTCCAACCCTGACCCTAACTTTGACACTGGGGGGGGGGGGAGGGGAAGCAGTGAACTCAGAATTAGAACCAACACCTATTTATTCTGAGCTAACACCAAGATCACCGCACCATGGTTGGCAACACTCACCAGCTGCAGCTGAGACTGGACAGTCAAACTCTTCGCTAAGAAGCAGCAACCAGGCTGGTTCAGCGAGCCCCGGGAGCCATGGCAGTAACAGCAAGGCTGAGGACTCCATCACCCCGGGAGCACCAGAGGAGAGCCCTAACCATGACACCGGTTCACTGTTCCTGTTTGATCCAGCAAGCAGTCCATCTGAACCCGGGTTTGAACAGGGTCAAGTGGAACTGCGTAAGTCAGGCAGACAGGTGCGAAGACCTGCCTACCTGCAGGACTATATTACTCCACCCCTTAAACAGAACCGAGAGGGGAGGGGTGTTCCGGACTAGCAGGCTCGTAGCCTGCAAATCTGATTGGCCCGCTGAAAGCCGATCGTGATTGGTCGCCATAGACTGATGCGATTGGCCAGTAAACGGGCTGCCGCGATTGGCCCTGCCAAGAGCGGCAAACTCAAATTGCCTTCATTGGCTGCCTAGCCGCAGCCAGCCCTATATAAGGGGCTGCTGCGGCTGGGGTTAGTTGCTCAGATCTGAAGTCACAAATAAAGAGCTTTAGTTACTATCTGAGTCTTGCCTCCATTCTTGAACCATCCTCCCAGATATAACAAGGAGGATGAAAAGTGTGTTTGTGTGTGTGTGTGTGTGTGTTTGTGTGTATGTGATGGGAAATCAGGAGGGGGAAACAACAGGTGAGAAAGACCTGTCAGATCCTGTTTGTACCAGCATCCCAAGCCCAAGCAACCTGAGTAATATGCAGATTGTCCCCAAAATTTTATATGTTCTCAAAACATGCAGGCGAGCTCTGTTTCACTGGAAATGTATGTGTCTCTGTGTGTAATTGTGGGTGAACCTTTTTTTACCTGGCAAATGTGGGTGAATTCAGAGCTGGCTTGACATTCCTACAATCAACACCTTTAATAAAATAACCCATTGCTTTATCCAAATAGAGTTGAAGGGCTTTCTTTCCTAAGGGATGAGATTGGGCCAGGTCCAGTGGTGGCTGCTGGATGGTCAGCAAGGTTTGGAAGAATCCCTAGCTCCACCCACCCATTGTGCTATGCTTTCCCTAAATAAGTCACTTTCCCCCCGTCCAGGCTGCCCAGGTGAGTTCTGTACTGCTCTGCTGTACTCACTGGGGCTGCCTGAGTCAATTAGTTGCTGTTTGAAGCTGCATTTCAGCACTAAAGTGCCTCATGACCAGGAAACCCCTTGTCAAGAAAAGTGTAGCCCCTCTCTGGGCATGTTTTACATCTGCATTACAGCCAAAAAGCAACAGTTAGAAATGGACATGAAACAACTGATTGGTTCAAAAGAGGGTAATAAGTACAACAAGGCTATCAGTGGTGGAATTCAAATTATTTTACTACGGGCTCTGTGGGAATGGCTTGGTGTATGTGGCAGAGGAAGGATACTGTAAAATCTCCAGTCAGAAGTGGTATTTGCCTGTTCTCTGAATTACACAGGATTTCCGCTACCGGTTCTCCAGAACTAGTCAGAACCTGCTGATTACCACCTCTGAAGGCTATATATTGTCACCTTGATGGTTTAAATTATATGAAAAGTACATCTTGTGAAATGCCAGGCTGAATGAATCACAAGACAAAATTAGGATTGCTGGTGGAAATATCAACAACTTCAGATATGCAGATGATACCACTCTAATAGTAGAAAGTGAAATCGGTCCCTTTTTTTAAAAGAAAAAGTCCTGTTCAAATTTTTTAAATTTCTGTTTTCAATTTTTAAAATCTTTGTCCAAATTTTAATCTGTTTTCAATCCTTAAATATCATGTTTAATTTTAAATTCTTTTTTCAATTTTTATATCTTTTTCAATTTCTTTTTTCAACTAAACATTTGAAAAATATAGTTCATTTCCTTTAATTCTTTAGAAATTTTTAAATTAATGATCTAAGAAAAAAAATAAAAAAACACTGAAAAAGCGGTAGATACTTAAAACAGGAAAGATAGTGATGAATTTTTCAAGAGAACAAAGAACTCCTGTAAACTTTTAGCAACAGGGAAAACATTTAAAATTTTAGTTTTTTAGCAAACCCAAAAAAATTAATTGAAATAGACACTGACATCTGCCCACATAGCTCAAATACTTTGGCCACCTAATGAGAAGAGAGGACTCATTGGAAAACACCCTGATGTTGTGAAAGAGTGAAGGCAAAAGGAGAAGAGGAGAAGAGGATAGCAAAGGATGTAATGGTGGGATTGAACTAATTTAACAACTGGTTCTTTCTAATGACCGATCGTGCAAGGCTGGGGGTGGGTTCATGTGACTGAGTGAGCATGGTCAACTCCATGTTACTCATGGCAAGGTGGATGGTGTGACAGGTTGAAGTAGTGGTGGTGATGTCTGGAACAGTGATTCTCCAAAGCCTTTTCTTTTTCTAGGTCTCGCTGTGAAAACTCAGGATTTTCTAAAAGATTTTTGTAGCAGGAAAGGGTGGGTAGCTACTTATGGCCTTTTTTGGTACAGCCGGGCACAACTCCACCCCGAGACACCGGTCTTCGGCTGCCCCTGCCCCTTTGCTTGCATGAACAGCCTGCAGCCATTGCCTCTTTGCTGGCTCTTATAGCCTGCAGCCACTTCCTAGGCATTGGACTAGATGACCTATGAGGTCCTTTCCAACTCTGATTATCTGTTATCTGTTACCTGGACACTATAGCCTCTTTTCTGGCTGCAGTCTTTGCCTCTTTGCCAACGTAAAGGTTCTGCAGCTGCTGCCTCTTTGCTGGACTGAACTAAAATGGTTTTGTGCCAACAAAGAGGCAGCAGCTGCCATCTCAGTTTCAGCTGAACAAAGAGGCAGAGGCTGCAGGCAGTTCACACTGTAAAGAGGTGAAGGAAGGCTCACCAGGCAGGCAGATAGCTGGGCCCCATGGGTGATAGTGGAGAATGGTTAAGGATGACTTGGTATGGAGCTGGACTATGTGGGAGGTAGGGGCGAAGGCAGGCCACATGGGAGGGGCTGGGCCAGGACTTCGGAACTGATTGCAGCATTGCAGGCACATCAGGCAGGGATCAGAGCAACTTACCTGGGCCGTGGGCATTGTGTGGGATGCCATGGTGGAGGCAGGCAACCTGTCTGGCCCACTGAGACCATGTGGTGGAAGCAAGTGAGGGACCCAGAGAACAGCAGTAGCGATGCTGCAGAAATGATTCTAGGCACTGACCAAGGTGGGTATGGTGAGATGAGGAGTGATGGTGCAAGGTGGGGTGGGGCCAGTCAGTGGTGTGATTTGCCAGTTCTCCAAACTGCACACACAAAAAAACAGTTTGTTTGAACCTCTGCAAACTGAATCCCACCTCTCAAAGAATGAGATGGCTAAATAGTGTCATCAGCACAATGAACATTAATTTGGGCAAATTCGGGAAGACAGTTGATGACAGTGGGGTGGCTGGCATGCTATGGTTCATGGGGTTTCAAGACTCAGACAAGACTTAGTGACTGAATACTAACACAATAATTGGGGCAATAGAGCAACATTTAAGTACAGGTGTTCATTGTTTAGTGTCTGCTTGTTCAGCAACTATCTGAAATTTTAACAGTGCAGAACAAGTGGTACTTATGACTTCCTTACTGTGCTCATATGATCACAATCTTGAAAGTCAATAATTGGGCTGGATTTCTGAGTCTCATGGCAACCCACAGTTACTTGATTGTGATTTACAATATATCTTTCTGGCTTTCTACAAGCAAAGTCAATAGGAAAGGTAGAAGGAATTGGAAGTAGTGATCACATGAAGTTCATGCTTTAAAAACTATGCAATCCTCACTTAACAATAGTAACTGGGGTCTTCCAGAACAGTTATTGCTAAACCGCATAGTCAAGGGATGTCACAACTTACAACTGTATCACATAGCAATGGAAATCCAACTTCCAATGACCATAATTAAGCAAGTTCTGCCTGTAAACTTTACAAAATAATGGAAGATTAGCTACTTCCGGGCTTTGTTGGTGCTGGAAAGACATGACCTATTCTCTGCCCCAAGCCACTGATCTGACCTGCAATAATGTCAAACCCCACATGGCTTTGCCATACCTGAGGGTGAAGGAACCCCTGAACTGGTGCTAGGTGGAGGGAATCTGATGTTCGGACACTGATGAGTCAATGAGCAGCTTGTTGATGATCATCTGGTTAGTAGAGAGATGCAAATCAGATGGCCATTGGAGAGGTGGGGCCTCATAACATCAGTAGCCTGCCGGCTTGATATAAAAGGTCAGTGACATCTGGGATGTGAGAATGAGCCACCACCACTGCCGCTGCTGGGCCAAATGGGGCAGGATCGCATTGTGGCTCTGCATTGTAATGGGCTCCAGGAGGAGGAGTTGACCCCATCTCCACCATTGTGGAGCATACTAAATTTTACTGTGCTTCACAAAGTGCTGCAAGAGCAGCAGGCAGGCCATGGAGGTGACAACAGGAATTGTGTCAGGAGGTGCAACAGAGGGCTGAAAGAGCCGCAGGTTGCCAAACCCGAAGATAAGTGGTGGGAATTCAGGACTGAAGTGCAATGATATTTCTTTTATTGGATGCATTAAAGTAGAGCCAAAGTCAACATCTGCAGGATCCTGCTGGAATTTGAAATCCGGCATTAAGTGGATACATAATTTAATGGCTTAAATGTCCCTCATTTGAAATTTATTATTGTTTCATCTCTTAGGAGTTCATATATCTCACAAATAGTAGGCTCAAAATAATATCCTACCTTTATCCTCTTTTACTAAGTGCACTGAGATATTTAAAAGACCTTCACTCCCTTCCCTTTTCCTCTTAGACACATGTTCTTGGAAGCATATAAAGTCGCTCTCATTCTTCTCCATCCATTTGCTCTAAATGAATAACTGGGTGTAGAAATGGTCTATGAGGAGGCCAGAACCCTATGTCTCATAAAAAGGGAACATCAGCCATGGTGGCACAGTGGTTGGAATGCAGAACATGAAGAAGAAATCATCTTAGAATTATCATCTGTCATTTTTGGTTTTGGGCTTGACAGGAAGTAAATTTCATCAAGAGAAGCATATTCTAAGGAATTTTGTAGAATGCCATTTACAATTCTAATTTCAGCATATGAATATTTTTATTACTGAATACATTATTCCATCTCACTTTTTGATTTTCAGGCATCAATAATCCTGGAAACTATTGTTTGCTAGAGTTTATGGACACATGATGCAAAACTAAAGATATGTTGGTTTCTGCACTACTCTGCTAACAGGCTTACCTGCCACCACAACTGATTGTGAAAATGTTTCCATCTTTCTTTCATCTTTGTTGATATTCTAGATTTGAATAAAGAGAGAGATTGCAAAGCATGTGCCACAGCATAGACTGCATTGTAAATATTGTAACACTGGCCACTCATTAGTGTTTCAAACACAGATGTGGGAAGAGTCTGAAGCCTCTCCTGTCCAGTACATTTCTTCTCAGAGGTCTCAGTTTCTGAGTTTGGAAAGAAACAATTGAATGCCTGTTCCCAAAAATCTTTCCGAAAATGATCATTCTGGTTGTTTGGATTCAAGTTTTGAATAAATTCTTGGAAATTTTGTATCTGCTTTGTGTGAACTGCAAAGGATAAAGCACCATGTAGAAAATTGATATTCCAAGATTTTTGAATGGCAACTGATGTGAAATCTGTCTGAGCATTTATAAGCCAGATCTTATTCTTCTTTGGTATATCCTCCACTTCTGAAAACTGGAGGAAAATTCTCAGATGTGCTAAGGACTGAATTTCACCATATAAGATTATCACATTGGCTGTGCTGTTCATGAGAACATGATATATATGTAATCCTTCATCTATAGTATCGGTAAAATCACTGTAAAAAGCCACATTTGGTAACTCTGCTATGAATTCATTACAGATGCCATGCTCAGAAAATGTGGGGAGCACCTCCTGGAGGAATTTTTCTCCTTTTTCATCCTTTATTACAAGAATTCCAATCCAGGTCCATCTAAAATACAGCAGCAACTGCAGGAGACCCTTACGTTGATGGGATTCATTTGGAAACATTTGTTGGAAGAAAACTGCTTGAGTCTCTTTATCCATGACCGGAGCAGATCCATAGGTCAACTACAGAAATATAAACATATGCAATTGCAAACATCTATGTGACCTTCTGAAAACATATTCATTCATATGATTCCTTCGGTATCTTTGACCTAATAAAATGTAATTGATACTGCAATTATGCAACCAGCTGGTTGTTTTAGGAAATATCAACAAGATGTCACCCTTGTGGTATCTGTACATACATTTTTCTGAAGGAGTCTCATTGTGAATAGTTCAAATTTTAACCTTAGTTCAGACTTCCAGTTTGCCAGGCTTCGGCGACGGCAGGGATTCGCGACTCTGTGCGATCCCTGCCGTGCTAGCCGTCTTGGTGCCTCTGATCCCAACGGATCTGGAGGATAAGGCTGCCCTGTAGGGGCAGCCGAAGATAGGGGGGATCCAGACAGGGTTGGGGGGTATCGCAGACTCCCTCCCCAGCCAGCAAAACCCCCTTTTCTCAAGGTGGTGGAGCGGCAGTCTTTAATGGCCGCCATGAAGAATCCGGCAACTGGTTAAGAATGTGTAGGAGGAAGAAGGAGGAAGCTTCAAGGTGAAAGTTTTTTTTGGCTGAACTGGGACTTTAAGGATATATTTAATACCCTGAAAACTACTATCTTTTGGATATTACATTGTTTCCAGTGGAGGTTTCTTAAAGCGGCGAATGGAAGTGCTGAAAGGGAAAGTTACTCTCCCTCCCTTATGGAATTAACAAATGGACACTGAAAAATCTGCTTTTTTACAGAAGGTAAAAATTTAAAGCTCTTTGTTACAAGTGGGAAGGGAGAGGTCTGGAAAAAAAATTATATTAAGACTTTGTTGGAGGAGATGCCTTGAAGATTAAGAGACTAGAAGCTAACTGCAATAAGGCTTTAAAATACAGATTGGGTTTTTTTCCTAACTGATATTACCCCAGGAAGAGAAATTGCAAAGGGAAGAACTTTGTGCTTTGCTTGGATTGTTTGATGACTTTGGGGAATTGTTTTAAGTTTGGAAATATCTTGGTTGGCTTAATAAGAAGAAGAGGAAAAAGAAGAAGAAAAGGTTTATAATGGCTTTATCTATTGATGAACTAAGAAAACAATACGGAAAAACAAGGAAAGAAGGCAAGGACGCTATGGGAGAGGCCTTTTGTTTTTTAGAAATGGTGCTTGCTTTTTTTCAGCAAATTCAACAACAGCTGGAGGAAGCAGAGGAAGAAGAAGCCATTTTTAATGAACAAAAAAGTTTGATCAAGAAAGAAAGGAGAAAGAGAGGAAGGAAAAGGAAGGACTTAAGACTTAAAAAATATCCATGAAAGAGAAAAATAAGATGCAAAACCAATATAATGTTAGAAAGCAAAAGGAAAGAAGAATACAACAGAGAGGGGAAACCAAAAAGGCAGAGGTCAGGAGAGGAGTGGGTAAAAAGGCTAGGTGGGTTAAGAAAGAAAGAGAAAAGTGGGGGAAAAGTCACAAAGGTATAAAACAAGATGGGAAAAAGAAAATTTATTTTAGGGGTAATGTATAATTTTTAAAAAAAGGGATTCTGCAAAGTACATATGATAGTATTGTAGTATTTGTATTAAAAATAGAAAATTAGAATTTTATAAGATTTAATAAAAGATTAAAATATTAAAGTGTTTAATAATGTTAAAATGTTTAATAATGATTGACTTTAAGTTTTAATAAAATATTAAAGGAAATGTTTAAAATATTTAGTTTAATTATAGAGTTTAATGGGCTAATGTGTTGATGTTATTATAGATTTATTATTGTAGTATTTGTTTTTGAAATAGTAGAATGTACTAAGCAGAATCAGATTGGGATCTAGGTGCTATTTTAAATGTCAATTTAGGGGAATGATAGAAAGGCATCATACTCTGATCAGCGATTTCAGGAGAAATTTTCTTTTTTTATTATTGAGAATGAGACAAATGTTTAATTGGAAAAGAATGGACAAAAGATATAAATATATTGATGTAAAGCAAGATGAAATATATAAAATAGAATTAAGAAGAGTGAAAAGCGGGGAGGAGTTATATAGAAGATATAGAATGGTAAATAAGATAGGTAATGGTATACAAGAAGAGCATGAATTTAACTGAAGTCCATACAAAAAGAGGTAATCTGTGGCCAAACTACTTTCTAAAAAGAAGTTTTATGTTTTTGTGTTTTGTGTGTGTATGTTCGATTGAGAATTAATAAAATCTCGGAGAAATGTCAGATGAGAAAAACTGTAAACAAGTCAGAGGGAAATATAAATATGATGACTTAATAGTAGATAAATATAGAAAAGAAATGTAATTGAATAAGAGTAAAGAGAAATAATGAGAAATTTGTTAAAAGAAATTTATGTGTTTATATGGAAATGGGGTAAATTAGAAGTATGCAATATAAAATAATGTTTAACCTGCCTTGTAAAGATTTATAATGGAAAGAGGTTTTATGTTTTTAATGTTTAATGATGTTTTGTTTGTCTTTAAAATTAATAAAATTTGTTTCAAAAAAAATTTTTTTTTAACCTTAGTTCAGTGTTTGGAATTGGGGCGTGTTTTGCTGTGTCAAATATCTCCATTTTCTGTTCAGAGTTACAACTGTTTGTGCTGCTGTGATGACTCTATCAAACAGAAAACATTATCTAGAAATCTGAAAGGTCACCTCTTTTTACAAAGAGAATCATATAGATGTTTGTGGAAAATAGACGATAATGTATATCTTCAGCACATCTTACCTGAGGTACTTTGTAGATGCACAATACTGTTGCCATGTGAAGAGAGATGCCAGATGCCCCGATGACTGCAGTCAACATTTTTGTGATCCCACATTTGTAGTTAGGGATGAATTTTCCCTGAGTGAAAGGCA
>NW_020769613.1:197002-214579 GCF_900518735.1 Pseudonaja textilis
ATTGAGGCAAAGTAAGTCCAACTTGGACTAAAATTGCTGTTAAAAATATGGGAGCCCATTGTGACATTGGGTAGAATCTGGAGATTTTCATTAATCTCTTTTACAGTAAAAACTAAGGTCGGGATATGCTGGTAATTTTGAAAAACTATTATGTAAAGCAAAATAAAACATCACAGTAAGAAAGGTTTGTTTCACATTATGTGCCTTGCAATCCTTCAGTACAGCATATTTTGTAAAATGTGTTTAATAATTCTTATTTCTATCTTCTACTAATATATGCAAAAGGAAATGGCTACTTTTTGGTTCCAGAAATATCAATGAGGAAAATTATCATGGGAAATATGTGTTTTTCCTTCCTTAACTGTAGTTACAGCTTCATAAATATAAGCAAACATACCTATATATTAATAGATATTAATATGTATTTTGTTATAAATGGAGATTTGATCGCTATTTCAACTATTTTAACTTTACTTGGAAACTTGATGTGAAGTATAATTTTACATAAAATAAACCTAGACATCCTATTTTAGATGGTTTTTTTCTGGAGTTTTTGTCATTAGAGGAAAATATTTCAAGCTTTATGTGATTTACCAACAAAGTTTAGAATTTGACAATAAATTAATGATGTACTTACATGTCCACCATGAAATGCCTGAGAAGGATCTTGAATGAAAGCAATGGGACTAGAAGATGCAAAGAAGGCAGAAATAATGCCAGCAATATTAATGTCTCCAAGCTGATGATAGATGTGCCGAATAGGAAGAGGCTCCTGAAAGTCACATTGAAGGCACTCCACTTCAGGCAATACTATCAACAGCAACTCTGCAAATATCAACATCTTCCATGAGTGTCTTCTTTCTGTGTACAAATGCCTCTCTCTGCAACATGATGTTTGAAGTAGATTTGGCAGATCTGCCTTCTGGAAACATTTTTCAGACAAAACTAGAGAGTGCAACATATTAACAAATTAGCAGACAGAGCTTTGGGGCTCCCAGCCATGAGGTGAAATAGGATGGGGACACTAAATACCATTATTCATTGTTAGTTGGTCCTATTTTCATAGAGTCCCATAGGATTTTGGGGAGATGAATTGGTTAATTTCATAATGATAGTGAGACAGTCACATATATGAACAAATTTGAAACATGTGAGGACTTGCAGAGGCAGGAATGCATGAGCCACAAGACAAAAAAATAAAGTCATTAGATCCATATAGTGAAATAGAGGTGTAAATATGTGTAGAAGGCATTACTATAATTCTATTCTATTCTATTCCATTCTGTTCTATTCTGTTCTGTTTCTCATTATGATATTGTAAGCATTCAATAATATTTAAGGCAGTCTTCACATTATTTTGTTGCTGTCTTTTTTATTTAAAAAAATATTTTATTTAGTATATAAGATTAAAATATACAAATACACAAAAATAAAAAGTAATAATCATAGAAATAAACATTGAAACAAATCATATTTCTCTCTAGCACATTTGATAGTGATTTGAGTAACTCCTAAAAGATATTAAATGGCAAATATTCCTTATCCCTTGTAAACTAAATATTATCTTTTTTTTCTTATCTATTAATCTATTGTTATTATTGGATTATAACAGTGTTATTTTGTAAATAAATCCTTTATATAACTTATTCAATAAGAAAGAGGAGTAAAACTATTGTTTTATAAATTCCTGTCATTAGACATATATGTAATAATATGTTCCCTAGGTTCATTTATTTTGTACATTCTTTTTCTTACGGTCTATCCAGTTGTACCATTTCTCCCAAATTGAATAATATTCAGAATCATCTTTCCCTTTTAGGTTTAGCGTGAGCTTCTTCATTTTGGCACATTCATATATTTTCTAAACAATAACATGTATAGGTGGTAAATTGGGCATTTCCAATATTGTGCCAACAAGATTTGTGCCACTGTTAGTATGTGAATAATCAAGTACTTTACTTTGAGCAAGTACTCCCCTTTAATTATACCCAGAAGGTACACTTCAGGTTTCCACTCCAATCCACTTTGAGTAATTTCTTCTATCCATGTTTTAATCCTTATCCAAAAAAATTTAACTTCTGGACATTCCACCAAAGATAGAAGGAGGTACCATGTTCTTTCTTACATTTCCAATAGCTTCAGTTTGCTGTTGTGTATATTTTTGCTAGTCTATATGGTGCTAGATGCCATATATATATCATTTTATATAGGTTTTCTTTATAGGATACTGATTTTGTTAAAGTGAGTTTTCTTTGCCAAATTTCTTCCCAATCATCTAGATCTATATTATGGCCAAAACAATTTGTCCATGCTAACATAGGTCCTTTCACAATTTCAATTTCCTCAGCCAATTCATATTCTAATAGGTAATTGTATAATTTAGATATCATATTTTTTTCTGGGCCCAAAGCTTTTTATGAAATTGAGTGTTTTTTGTTTCTAGTCCGAATTCTTTTAAGTCCCTATTATAGCTCATTGTTATTTGGAAATAGGACCAATGATCAATAATTATTTCTTGAGTTTCTAATTCTTGGATCTATTTAAGCATTCTTTGTTGTCTAAAATTTGATGATATTTAAGCTTTTTACTGATATCCATTGTGTTGGAATGAAACATTGCCTCCATTGTTGATAACCATCTCGGAATTTTAGTGTAATGATTCCTCCTAATAACTGTCCATATTTTAATCAGAGATTTACCCAGTGTATTTCTATAAAAATATGAATGGCTTTTACTCTTTGGGTTCCACAAAAATGCGTGTCACCCTATTTGTAGATCATAGCCTCTAATGTTAAAATTATTTTATTTTCCAATTTAATGCAACCCTTTATCCATACTAGTGCCATCGCTCTATAGGTCTCCCAGGCAGGAAGTCCAAAGCCACCTCTGCTTGTCTTGTAGATAAATTCTTTTAATTCTTTTTTTTTAACCTAACCAAATAAATTTCATAATAATTTGGTCCAGTTCTTTGAAAAAAAAATCTAATAATATCAGGATCATTTGAAATCAGAATAACAGTTTGGGTAGAACATGCATCTTGATCATAGTTATTCTACCTAATAATGAGATTTGCATTTTGCTCTAATTTTCCAGATCCCTTCCAATTTGTTGTAGTATTTTGGTGTAATTGTCTTCCTTCAGGGTTGAAGTTCTAGGTCTTAACCACATGCCTAAATTTAATCTTATTTACAATTTGTTATCCCATTATTTTCTCTAATTCTTTTTGTCTATTATTTGTTAAGTTTTTGACATTTTAGTCTTTTCTTTATTGATTTTCAACCCCGCTAATTTACCAAATTTATCAATTTCATTTAATAGCATTGGTCCTGAATCTATTGGCTTTTGTATGACAAATGCCATGTCATCTGCAAATGCTTGTAATTTATATTCTTGATTTTTAATCTTTGTTTCCTTAATTTCTTTGTTCAATCTAATTCTGTCCAATAGTGTTTCTAATATTGTTACAAAGAGCAGAGGCGATAATGGGCATCCCTTTCTGACACCTTTTTTTATCTCAAATGATTTAGTAATTTCTTCGTTTATCATTACACTTGCCTTCTGTGTGGTGTAAATTGAATTTAACATTTTTGCAAAATTACCACCAAATTCCATCAAATTGATCTGATATTTCATAAAATTCTAATTAAGGTTGTCAAAGGCCTTTTGTGCATCCAGGAAGACAAGAGCGACTTGATTTCTTGGATGTGTCTCATAAAATTCTTTTTCTAAAAAACAAACTTTATTGATTATACAACTAAAATGTCAAACAAACACATACACAACATACAAAAAGAAAAAGAAAAGGAAAAAAGACATTTAAAAAACTAGCAATTCTATTATCGACAGTCTATGGTTCCTTGTTTGTTATCAATATTGGTGACATCTTTACAAATACATCTTATTGCAAATATATAATTACTACCTCTTTCATATTTTATGGTGTTTACTAATATATTTTCTATTTTTGTTCTATCCAGTCATACCAGCATTCCCAGCTTCTACAATATTCTGATGTTTCTTTTTCCTTAAGTGCTAAGGTTAATTTATCCATCTCTGCACAGGCTGTTATTTTCTGAATAACCATTTCCTCTGTTGGAATATCTACTTGTTTCCAATACTGTGCAAAGGTTATTCTGGCTGCAGTAAGAATGTGCAGTATTACATATTTGACTTTTTAAAGAAATTTCTCTATTTATTTAATAAGAAGAGTTCTGGTTTTAATTCAATTTGCTCTGCCGTTATTTCCTCTAACCATTTTTTTTATTCTGTGCCAGTATCTTTGGGTTTCAGTGCAGGACCACCACATGTGAAAGAACGTTCCGTGTTTCTTTTTACATTTCCAGCAATTGGGATTCATGTTAGGAGACATCTTTGCTATTCTCGAAGGCGAGTGGTGCCATCTATAAAACATTTTATAGGCATTTTCTTTATATGTTGCTGATTTTGTAATTTTATTATTCCTTGTCCAGACCTTTTCCCATGCTAATAATGTAATGCTACGTCCTATGTTTCTACTCCAAGCTATCATGTTGCCTTTGACTACTTCCTCTTCTAATTCTATCTCTAATAAATAATTATAAAATTTAGTTACATTTTTTTAAAAATCTGGGCCTAATAGGATTTTATCTAATTGTTGTGGCTTAACATAAATTCCAAAAGTTTTCTTATCCTGACTATATCTATTTTGAAACTGCAGGTAAGCCCACCGGTCTACTTGTAGCCCTTGTTCTTGGAGATCTTCCCATGATTTTAATGTTCCTTGCACATCAAGAAGGTCTTTGTATTTTATCATTTTGTCAGGACCTAAATTATTTGGATGTATCATCGCCTCCATCATTGAGATCCAGATTGGGATTTTAAAAAAATGTTTTTTTTAAAAAAACTATTCCAATCAGCCAATAAGGAGTCTCTAATTATATGTCTGTGGAAATAATTCTGATTTTTCCAGTGTCCCATAAAAATGCATGCCACCCTCTTTGTAAGTCGTGGCCTTCTAGAAATAAGATTCTTTTTATTCGACAGATTTACCCACTCTTTCAGCCAAAGTAGGGAGGCTGCACTATAGTATATTTCCCAATTTGGGAGTGCCATACCTCCCCTGCTCTTCATATCTTGCATTGCCTTTAGGTTTATCCTCGGGTTTTCCCTTGCCAAATAAATTTGGTAGTTATCTTGTTAAGTTCCACAAAGTATTTTTTATGTATTTTTATTGGTACTGTTTGGAATAAGTAAATAAATTTGGGCAGAATGTTCATTTTTATAGTGGCAATCCTCCCTAGTAAGGAGATTTGCAATTTGACCCATATCTCGAAATCTTTTTTGAATTGCTGTAATAGTTTATTAGAATTATTTTCCATTAGGGTTTTGCATTGAGCCATCAACCAAATTCCTAAGTATTTAACTTTTTTTACTATTTGTAATCCCATTATCCTTTCCAATTTTAATTTCTGTTTTTCTGTTAAATTTTTAGTTATTAATTTCATTTTTTCCCCTATTGATTTTAAATCCTGTAACTTTCCCAAACTGATCTAACTCTTTCAATAGTTTTTGACCTGTTTCAATTGATTCCTCTATGAAAAAAACCATATCATCCGCAAATGACTGGAGTTTATATTCTTTTTTCTTAATTTTTAGTCCTTTTATTCTTGGGTTCTATCTAATTCATGTAAGCAATGTTTCCAAAGATAATATGAAGAGCAGGGGAGATATAGGACATCCCTGCCTAACTCCTTTCTCTATTTTTATTGAGCACGTGTACTCTCATTAATTATAATATTCGCCTTTTGTGAATCATAAATTGTAGTCACAATGTTTTCAAATTTAGTGCCTAAATTCATGTTATAAATTTGTTGGATTAGGAATTGCCAATTTAGGTTGTCAAAGGCCTTCTGTGCATCCAAGAATACAAGGGCTCTTTGTTTTTCCGGATGGGCTTCATAGTATTCCAAAACATTTAGTGCTATTCTTAAATTATTCCTAATTTGTCTATTGGGAAGGAATCCATTTTGATCTTTATGTATATATTCATTCAATATTTTTTAATCTATTTGCTATAATTGTGGTAAATATTTTATAATCAGTATTTAACAGGGAAATTGGTCTATAATTTTGTATAAGTCGTAAGTCTGAGTCTTCTTTCGGGATCAATGATATCAGTGTCTCCTTCCATGAATCCGGCATTCTTGCTGCAAGTAGGACCTCATTATATACTTCCATCATGAGAGGTCCTATTTGTTCTCCTATTTTCTTATAAAATTCCCCTGGTATCCCATCAGGTCCTGGCATTTTATTGTTCTTTTGGTTTTCAATTGCTGTTTTAACTTGGGCCACGTAATGTCTCTAGTTAGTATTTCCTTCATCTCCTCCTTGATTATTTTATCTTTATTAGTACCCAAATAGCTTCTTATCATCTCCTTGTTTGCGTCCTTCTTTTTATAAAGATCTTCAAAAAATTTACATGCAATTTCTTTTTTCTGTTCTATTCCTTGTTGGGCATCCCCATTTTTATCTATTAGTTGGCAGATCAATCTTTTTTCTTTTTTCTTTTTTAAGTTTATAGGCCAACCACCTTCTTGGTTTGTTGGCCTGTTCAAAGAATATCTGTCTAGCTGTATTCAACTTTGAAACCATTCCTTCTTATTCGATTAAATTTAATTTATGTTTAGTTATTAACATCTGATTTTTCAATTTACAATCTTTTGGGGTGTTTTGTAGCTGAGTTTCTAATTCTTTGATTCTTTGTTCTAATTTATTTTGTTGGGCATATTTTTCTTTATTTCTTTTAGCAGTGTATGATATCATTGTGCCTCTTATTGTTGCCTTCAGTGTATCCCAAATATTCTGTTTCATAGTTGCCTCATTATTTTCTTTTAAGAAATAGTCTAATTCCTCCTTCTGTCTATTCATAAATTCTTTCTCTTTAATTAGCTGTGTATTTAAAGTCCACCTTTTTCTTGGTTTCTTCCTACCTTTCCACACTATCTGAATCGGATTGTGATCTGCCCATTCATTTGGTAAAATTTCAATCTCTTTTAATTCAGTTACTAGTTCACCATTCATCTACACCATATCAATTCATGTCTATGACTGATGAGGATTAGAGTAAAATGTAAATTGCTTTTTCTCAGGGTTTAATTTCCTCCACATGTCTGTCAAATTTAGTTCAATCATCATTTCCTCACATGTTTTCAGTAGTTCTCTTTTTTAATTCTTTTTCCCCCAGCTACTGTGATCTTTCTGATGGTCCACAATAGCATTGAAATTCCCCAAGATACAAATATTCCTTTTCTCTAATTCCGCTATTTTCCCATGTAATTGTTTAAAGAATTCCTTTTGGTTATCGTTAGGGGCATAAGTTACCCCCAATAGAATTGGAGTTGATTTAACCCAAATTTGTAACACCAGAATTCTTCCATTGGGGTCTGTCCAAATTAGCTCTGCTTTCATGTCATCCTTCACATATACTGCTATCCCTTTCTTTTTCCTAAAATCTGCTGGTGACGTATACAAATTCCCTAGCTTGGGACATTCTAGATATTTTTCTTCTTCCTTCCTTATATGAGTTTCTTGTAAACATATTATATCTGCATTTTATTTAATTAGTTTGGTTAGTATTCTTTTCCTTTTTATCCTAGAGTTTAGGCCATTTATGTTAATTGATAATATTTTATTTTCTTCATCCATCACCTAATTGATTCTTGCTATTTGTTTTGTAGTTCTTCCTGTCTCTCTTTGTAGCTGATTGTGCGACTTCAGTTCTTCTCTCTCTTGATGTTGTATATTTTTCAAGTTCCTATAAGTCCCATCTCTATTCTTTTGAAAGTCTTGGTCATCTTGCAAATTCGTTTCTAATTCGTCTCTACTACTTGATTCTTCAGGGCCTACCAATCATTCATAGAATTCTTGGGCTTTTTCCATGGAGTCTCCTTTAATTTTGCTTTCTACCATTTGTGATTAACATTCCCTCTGGAATTAGCCATCTGAATATGATGCCTTTTTTGTTTAATTGATTTGCCAAGAATTTACAATCTCGCCTCTGCTCTCTCACTCTTCTTGGATTTGTTTAAGCACCAAGATTTCTTTTCCTTTATATGTAATTGTTTCTTCTCTAGAAATTTAAATATAACATCTCAAACTTTTCTTCTGACAAATCTCACATGGACCTCTTTTGGATATTTATGTCATCTGTTAGGTGATTTACATTCCCAACAATATTGGTCTATAATTTTTTTATTTGATTGGCATCTGCACCTTCTTTGGGGATTAATGTGATATAGGCCTCCTTCCATGATTCCAGGATTTTAGCTTCAGGTTATACCTCATTGCAAATCTCTAGTAACAAGTTTTCTAATCACTCTCCTATATCTTTGTATAGTTCTCTTGGGAAGCCATCTGGGCCTGTGGCTTTATTACTTTTTTATTTTTTGATTACCTCTTTTAGCTCACTTAGAGTTATTTCCTTATTTAATATATCCTTCTTATCTTCCGGTAGCGGTTGTAAAGTTCTTTCTTTCAAATATGCTTCTATTTTGTTTAAATCAACTATATCATAATTATATAGATTTTCAAAGTAATCTCTTACAATTATTTTCTTTTTTTCCAAATCAGTCTTTACTGTTCCATTTTTGTCTTTTAATTGATATATAGTTCTTTTTTGGTTTTCTTTTTTCAATTTGTACACTAGCCATCTACCGAGTCTGTTTGCATTCTTGAAATGGTTTTGTTTTATGTATTGTAATTTCTTAGTTAAGTCTTTCTGGTCTAAAATATTCATTTCATGTTTAGATAGTGCCAGATCATCTCTAATTTGTTCATCCCCTGGGGTTCTCATTAATCTATCTTCCAAGTCTTTTATTCTTTTTCTTAATGTATTTTGTTTCTTCCACCTTTCTTTATTTCTATTGGCCATGTAGACTATAGATATTACCCCTAGATATGCCTCCATTGTGTCCCAGAGACCTAAAGTGAGGTATCCTGTTTTTTGTTGAATTTAAAAGATCCATCTAATTCTTCCCTAATTTTTTGAATATACCCTTTTACTTTCAATAGTTGCAAATTAGGTGTCAACCTACTTTTCTTACAGATTTGGTCCTTCCAGATTATCTGCAGTAGGTTGTGATCTGCCCAAGTATTAGTTAATATTTTTGTATCTTGTATATCCTTACATAAATCACTGTTCACCCATGCCATATCTAATCTGGACCAAGATATGTGTGGATTGGAGTAGAAAGTGAATTGAGTCACCCCAGGGTTCAACTTTTTTCAGGCATCTATTAAATCTAATTCTTCAGACATGTCAAAAAAGCTTTCGGGCAATATGTTCCATTGTTGTCGTTTTGGGAGGAGTTTTTTTGTTGATGTTTTTGGTCACTAGCATAGTCCTTTTTATTAGTAGTAATTGCATTGTAAAAGCCAATTATGCAAATCTTGGGGTTGCCTAATTCTCTTAATTTCTCATATAAGGTTTTATAAAATTCATTCTGATTTTTGTCGGGGGCATATATCCCTACCAGTAAAATACTTTTATACTAATTGTACACCTCTACAATTAGTATTCTCCCTATTGTGTCTTTTTGACAGAAATCCTG
The DNA here is from genome assembly GCF_900518735.1 of Pseudonaja textilis. The sequence goes on from NW_020769613.1 coordinate 206,590, forward strand.
CTAGATCTTCATGTATATATGCCTCTAAAATCTTTTTTTTTTAAGTTTTTATTTTTTACAACAAACATGAACAAAACGTAAAAACATAAAACCATCTTTCAATTATATACATACAGTGTGTCAGTTGGTTACAATCTTTTGTGCTATCCTTTTTTTTACCATTACTCACAAGTTATATAAATTCTCACCTTATTGATCTAGCTTGTGCTTATATAATATCAATTATTAAATATTCATTTGACTATTTTTTGAACATTTTATATGAAATATTCTAATTTTCATTATGATTTAATCTTATACATTCATCCAATGGTTATATATTTTATATTGTATTCTATATCAATCCATTAACTTTTATTGTAAGGCTTACTAGTCTATTTCTTTACCATGTCTTTTAATCTAACCATTGATAAAATAAATCCCATATCATATAAAATTATTTATCCTCTTGTTCTCTAATTTCAAATGTCAATTTACTCATTTCAGCACAGTCCATGATTTTCTTAATAATTTCCTCCTGCATAGGTATTTTTCATTTTTCCAGTTCTTAGCAAATACTATTCTAGCCACTGTTAAAACATTTACAATCAGACACTTCCGGTTGTCGGCTTTGGTGACAGCAGGGATTCGCCTTCTCTGCGATTCCTGCTGTGCTAGCCGCCTTGGTGCCTCCGATCCTGACAGATTTGGAGGCTAAGGCTGCCCTGTTGGGGCAGCTGAAGATAGGGGGGATCCGGACGGGGTTGAGGAGCATCGCAAACCCCCCCCCCCCCGCCGGCAATAACCCCCCTCACTCAAGACGGTGCAGCAGTGGTCTTTTTATGGCCACCATAAAGAAGCCGGCAATTGGATAAAGAATGCGCAGGAGGGAGAAGGAGTTTTCTTTTTTTTTTTAAAGAAAGTTTTTTCTTGGTCGAACTGGGACCCTAAGGATATATTTAACACCTGGGAAAGTAATGACTTGGAAGCTATAATGTTCCCGATTGATGTTTTCAGCTGCGAAGAAAAGTGACGAAAAGGGGAAGTTACTCTCCCTCCCCTATGGAATTAACAAATGGACAAGGGAAACCAGCCTTTTGGTAGAAGGTAAAACCTAAACTCCTTTGTTATAAGTGGGAAGGGAGAGGCTTGGGAAAACAAACTTTTACTCTAAGACTTTGTTGGAGGAGATGCCTTGAAGATGAAGAGAATTTTCTTTCCTTAATTTGACTTCACCCCTAGAAGACAAACTGTAAAAAGAAGAAGCTTCTACTCTGCCTGGACTGTTTGATGACTGTGGGACTTTGGGACTTTTGGGAACTGTTTTAAGCTTGGAAATAACTGATTGATTTAAGAAGAGGATACAGAAAGAGAAGAAGAAACAGTTTAAAATGGCTCTATCTCTTGATGAACTAAAAAAACAATATCTAAAAACAAAGAAAGAAGGCAAAGATGTTATGGGAGAAGCCCTTTGTTTTCTAGATATGGCTCTTGTCATGTGCCAGCAAATTAAACAACAGCTGGAAGAAGACGAGGAAGAAGAAGCCATTTTTAATGAACTAAACGGTGTGACTAAGAAAGAAAGGAGAAAGAGAGGAGCGAAAAGGAAGGACTTAAGAAATAAAAAAATGTTTATGAAAGAGAAAAAGGAGATGCAAAAACAACAGAATGCTAGAAAGCAAAAGGAAAGAGGAATGCAGAAAGGGGAAATCAAGAAGGCAGAGGTTTTGAGAGGAGGGGGTAAAAAGTTTAGGCGGGCTAAGAAGGAAAGGGAAAAGGGGGAAAAAAGTTACAAAGATATAAGACAAGATGGAGATAAGGAAATTTTTTCAGGGATAATGGGTAATATATGGGGGTTTTTTTTAAAAAAGGGGGGGGATTCTGCAAAGTACACATGAGTATTGTAATAGTGGTATTTGTATTATAAGTAGATAACCAGAACTTTTTAAGATCTAATAAAAGGCTAAAATATCAAGGTATAACTTTAAAAGGTTTAATAATGAATGATAATAAGTTTTAATAAAATACTAAAGGGAATGTTTAAAATATTAGTTTGAATATAGAGTTTAATGGATTAATGTGTTGATTGTTATGGATTTATTATTGTAGTATTGGTTTTTGAAATAGTAGAATGTACTAAGCAGAATCTGATTGGGATTTAGGTGTTATTTTAAATTTTAATTTAGGGGAATGATAGAAAGGCATCATACTCCGATTAGTGATTCCAGGGGAAACTATTCTCTCTTAAATTGGAAATGAGACAGATGTAAATGGAGAAATGGACAAAAGATATAAAAATATTTTTTTTTAAAAAAAAGCAAGATTAAATATATAAAACAGAATTAAGATGAGGCAAAAGTGGAGAGGAGTTATATAATAGATATAGAATGGTAAATAAGATGGGTAATGGTATATAAGAAGAGCATGAATACAATTGAGTCCATACAAAAAGAGGTAATCTGGGGCCAAGTTACTTTCTAGAAGAAAGTTTTATGTTTTTATGTCTGTGTTTTGTGTCTGTGTGTTTAATTAAAAATTAAATAATAAAATCTCGGAAGAAGACTAGATGAGAATAATTATAAACAAGCCAGAGGGAAATATAAAGTTGATGACTGGATAGCAGATAAATCAGAAAGGAAATATGATTGAATAATGATTAAAGAGAAACAATGTGGAATTTGGTAAAGGGAATTTACGTGTTTGTATAGAAATGGGATAAATTATAAGTATGTGATATAAAGCAATATGTTACCCTGCCTTGTAAGGATCTACAATGGAAAGAGGTTTTATGTCTTTAATGTTTAATGATGTTTTGTCTTGTTTGTTTGTTTGTAAAATCAATAAAACTTGTTTAAAAAAAAAACATTTACAATCAAATATTTCAATTCTTTACAATATATTTCCAGTATAATTCCCAATAAAAATATCTCAGGTTTAAAGTCTATGTGTTGTTTTGTCATTTTTTCCAACCATGTGTGGATTATAGTCCAATATCTTTTTGCATCTGAGCATGTCCACCACATGTGGTAATTTGAACCAGGTATCTGATGACAATTGAAACATTTATCTGATGTATCCTTGAACATCCTGACAATTCTCATTGGGGGTAACTGCCACCTGTAAAACATACAAATTTTCTTTATACACAGTTGACATTGTCATTTTATAATGTTGAGACCACAGTTTTTGCCATTTATCTAAGTCAATCCCATATCCAAAATTTTCCCCCATGCAATCATTGTTTCTTTTACTTGTTCTTCCTCTAATTTAAACTCTAGCAAATTTCCATAAAGTTTTTTGATTACTTTTTCATCAGTACCTGTCAAAATTTTATCTAAAACAGTCAGTTTGTGATAGATACCTTCTGTTTTAACATCTTTATCAAATCTAGATTGTATTTGCAAATATGAAAACCAATTCATTTTTACGCCTTGTTCTTCCAATGCTTGCATAGATTTAAGTTCATGCTTTTCATTCAATATCTCACCATATCTAACTGTTTGCTCCTTTTTATATATTATTGGATAGGAAAAAGCTTCAATAGTAGATAACCATAGTGGAATTTTTAAATAATATTGCTTTTTTATCTTCTCCCAGTTTAGAAACAATGCTTCTCGAATATAATGTCTTCTAAAATACCCCTGCATTTTAATTCCCTTATACCAGAGGAAGGCATGCCACCCTAAAAGCAAGTCACATCCTTCTAAGTTTAAAAGTCTAGTATTCCTTAATGTTATCTACTCCTTTACCCACATCAAACTTGTCACTTGGTGGTATAATTCCCAATTGGGCAAAGCAAATCCTCCTCTTATTCTTGCATCTTGTAACAATTTAAGTTTTATTCTTGCTTTCTTCCCCTGCCAAATGTATTTTAGCAGTATTTTGTTTAAATCTTCAAAAAATTCTTTCCCTAATCTGATTGGAATTGTCTGGAATATGTATAAGATTCTAGGCAATACATTCATCTTAATTGTAGATATTCTCCCAATCAGTGATAATTGTAAATTTTCCCATTTTATCAAGTCTGTCGCAATCTGTTGTTTAAGTTTAAGATAATTATCCTCCTTAAGTGTGCTATATCTTGGTGTTATGTGTATCCCTAAATACTTAACCTTATTTGTGACCTGGATCCCCAAAACTTCCTCCAATTCTTTCTTTCATCTTACTAACATGTTCTTTGCTAAAATCTTTGTTTTATCTTTATTATTTTCAAACCTCCCATACTTTTCTATCTTTTCTATCAGTTTAGGTGCTGACTCCAATGGATCCTCTAATATAAATACCAGGTCATCTGCAAAAGCTTGTAATTTATACTCTTCTTTTTAAATTTTCATTCCTTTTATTTCTTTTTCTTCTCTGATGTTCCTATTCAGCACTTCCAAACAACAGAGGTGACAGTAGACAGTGTTGTCTAGTCCCTTTTCTTATATCTATAAAGTCTGTTAACTCTCCATTTATCATAACCTTTGCAGTTTATGATATATTGTTTCTATGGCTTGAGTAAATTTTTTACCAAAGCCCATTTGGTCCAATTGTAACAGCATAAAACACCAATTCACATTATCAAAAACTTTTTGTGCATTTAAAAACATCAAAGCCATTTGTTTTTCAGGATGTGCCTCATAATATTCCAGTGTATCTAAAATTATTCTCATATTATCTTTGATCTGTCTCTTCGACAGAAACCCATTTTGATCAGGGTGAATAAAATTGTTTAAATATTTTTTCAGTCTTTCTGCCAGAATCGAAGCAAAAAATTTATAATCTGAATTTAATAGTTATATTGGTCTGTAGTTTTTAACTTGCTGTGGGTCTGTGTCCTCCTTCGGTACAAGTGTGATATATGCTTCTGGTCATGTTTCGGGGATTCTCTTCTTTGTCATAACTTCATTCATAATTTCTAATAAGTGAAGATTCAATGTTTCCTGGAATGTCTTATAAAATTCCACTGGCAAACCATCCGGAACTGTGCTTTCCCAATGTTTTGCTTTTTTAAACCTTCTATTAATTCCATCATTGTTATGTTACTTTCTAACATTATTTCAATATCTTTGGGTATCTGAGGCAAATTTGCTTCCTTTAAATATTGTTGAATTCTTTCTTCCTGAACATTCTCTTGATGGTACAGTTTTCCATAATAATCTTGAATAATTATTTCTTCTCTGCATTTCCATAGCATACATGTCCTTGTTCATTTATCAATTGATTTATCCTTCTTGAGTCTCTTTCCTTTCTCAATTAATATGCTAGCCATCTGCCTGGTTTATTTGCATCTTCAAAATAGTTCTGCTTAGTATTTCTATTTTTTTGTGCTATTTCTTCTTTTTCCATTTGCCTCATTTTATGCGTAGTTATGTCCATTTTATTTTAATGTCCTTTTTTTGTGGAAATTTCTGTAGTTCTTTTTCTAACTTCTTGTAGTCATCTTCCAATATTTTAAATTCTTTTTTTCTGTTTTATATTTCTTTTCCTTGTATAGTCCATTACCAAGCCTCTTGTATAAGCCTTCATCATGTCCCAGAGGTTCTGTAATGATGTATCCTATTTTGTATTTTCTTTAAAGAAAAAAGTCAATTCTCTCTCAATTTTCTGTTTAAAGTCTTTTTCCTTTAATATTGTATTATTTAAAATCCATCTAGATCTCCTTTTTTGTTCTTTCCATACAAGTGTTATTGGATTATGATCTGCCCAAGTACTTGCTTCTATTTCAAAGTCTTGTATGTTAGAAAGCAATTCTGTTGACATCCATATCATATCTATTCTAGACCATGATACATTTCTATTTGAATAAAAAATATATTGTTTATTTTCAGCATTTTTCTCTCTCCATGCATCTTTCAAGTTTATCTCATCTACCATTCGAAAGAAGGATTTTGGCAATGTCTTTCTAGTTTTCTTTGCTGTTCTTTGTTTTATAATCCAATTTGTTATTTATTATTCCATTAAAATCTCCCATCATATTAGCATAGTCCAGTTCAATTATTTTCTTATGTAATTTCCTTTAAAAATCTTCTTGATTATCATTTGGAGCATAAATTGCTATTAAAAGTGTCTTTAAATTATTGTCCATTATCTCCACCATCAAAATCCTTCCATCATCATCTGTATATACTTGTTCCACATTGTATCTATAATGTATAACCCCAGTCCCCTCTTTTTACAATGTGTTAGCGCTATAAATAATTTCGCTAATTTTTGTTTTTTCAATATATAATCATGTTGTTTTTTAATATGTACTTCTTGTAGGCAGATTATATCAAATTTAAATTTCTCTAATTTATGAAATACTTTTCTTCTTTTAATAGCTGAATTAAGCCCATTTATATTAATTGTAATCAATTTTTTTCCCATCCATTTTAGACTTTATAAGAAGGATTTGTTGCTCTAGTAGATCTTGGTTCTTGTTTTTTTCTTGGTACACCACCTATGGCTCCTTCCTCTTTTTCAATTGCTGCTGTACATTCCTCTTGAAATTCAATTAATGACTCTTCTTTTCTTGTATCTTCCTCCCTTCCTCTAAAATATTCCAGAAAGAATAACTCAGCTTTTTCAACTGTATCAATTCTATGTCTTTGTTCCTGCCAGGTAAACATGAGATCTTCGGGTATCAGCCATCTGTAATTTATTCCTCTCTTAAGTAACTCTTTGGTCAAAAATAAATATTCTCATCTTATCTCTCTCACTCTTCTCGGTACCTGTTTCAGTACCTCTATTTCTTTATCTTTCTACTTTAGTGTTTTTTCTCTTGCCGCCTGCAGTATTTGTGATTTAATTATTTTCTTAGTAAATCTGATATGAACTTCTCTTGGCAATTTATTTCTCATCGCATATCTTTTATAAACACGAAAAACCTCATCCATTCCATCCATCATCTTCTCTTTAGTTACCTCTCATGCTTCTGCCAGGATTTCTGTCATCATTTCAGCAAGATTTTCACCCTTTTCTTCTTCTATAGTTTTGAAATGTAAGATAGAATTCTGATCTATCAATTTCCCATCCAAATGATTGCAGAAATCTGCCCTTATCTCTTTCCACTTCACTCAATCAAGTATCCATATTTCCAATCTTCTTATCTCTTTGTACATCTTGTTCTTCAATTTTCTTAATTCTGTCCTCATATTGCATCATCATCTGTTGAATATTTTCTATTTTTTCATCTGTCTTTTCTGTTCTTTGCTTGATATTCTCTATTCTCTTTTCAATATCTGTTTTTACTTGTATCTTTTGAATTCCTTGCATAATCATCTGCATAGCTTCATTTAATCTCCATCTAAAACTCGAGCTCTTTGCTCTTAAAACCAGAAGTACAGGATTGTGATCAGAAAAAGATTTAGGCAGAATATTTACTTTCAGAATTTTATTTGTGAGACTTTTAGATATCAATACAGCCATGGCTCACTGAGTCACCTCATCAACTGGCACTTAGAATCACTGTGTGTCTCTCATTCAAGTTTTGCAAAATTATCTACTCAAATAAATGTATGACCATTGAACCTCTAGTTCTATGCAGTTATTCAAGGGTTTCAAAACTCTTATTTACTCAATCAGACTTATGATTATGAAACAAGGTGTTCTACTCAGTCATTCTACTGCACTGAATCTCCTAAAAGGAGACTATTATGAAATTGGATATTAGCATGTATTGGAATTCTGATGGAATTTATTTGAATTTACTAGAATTATTTTTGTGCCAGATATTTCTTTGACCTTTGCTATTGAGAAGAAGGCATATGGCCAGTTTTCAAAATTACTCCTTGTTTTGTACGTGATGACTATAAATTGTGCACATCAGGGAATACCCTCTGTCTGATTGCTTCAGAAAAAAAATCATAGGCCTTCCTGTTTAAACAAATTCTCATTTGTATTTAACTAAACTACTTTTTACACATTCCAGTGCATATATATTAAGATGACCAATAAAGACAAATTTACAATTCATATTTAATTGATACATTTAGTCAGAGCTTGCCATAACATACTAAAATATGTCAGTATATCAATAATGTCAATA
>NW_020769614.1:0-16462 GCF_900518735.1 Pseudonaja textilis
TAAGTGAGCACTACTTCAATTAGGATATCACCAGAGTGCTTGTGAAAAATATATTCTGCCCTTACTTGGCGCTGAGGACTTCCATGGGCAAAACTGAACATGAAATCTTGCAGAGGGTTTAGGTATCATTTCATCAGGTAAAAACCCACAATCTACAATTAGCTCAGAAGTTTCAACCGAAACCATTTTGGGATAATTTTCAGGCTGAAACACATGCATTTTCCACATACATACAGATAGGCATGTATATCTGTATTTCTCTTTGTATGCATATATTTACAACTGTACAATGTATCCCCAGCATTTCCAGATATATTTGATGATAAGGCTTTGCACTGCTAAGAATTTGTGAATCACCAAAGTGAAAAAGAGAATTTCATGACTGAATGGATATTTGGGCCAGGAAACAAATGTGTCAAATGAATCATAATTAATGTAAGAGGTTATTCTTTATTGCGGCATGTTTGCTTATTCATTGTAATGTATACTTTTTTCTTTTTTTTCACATTTTCTGGAACCATTTTATAAAGAATTAAAGTTACATTTTTCTTTGAATGTTATAGACAAAGAGGATGGGAATAAGAGCACTCTCAAAAACCGAGAAGAACAACCAACGTTGGAAAAGAAAGCAAAGTCAGCTAGAAATCAAAATATTTTCCACTTCCTTCAGAAAACCACAGAATTCTTCTACTTTCTGAGCAGTTGAGAGACTACCGAGAAAATTTTTAGAGGAGATTCCAAGCAAGAAAAAGTAGAATATGAGAAACTCAAGAATACGCTACATGAAAAATCAAGGAAGTTTATATTTCATTCAGAAATAGGGAGGAGGAAAACAGCTGGAATTAAAGGACCAGTAAACACATGATCACATATATATTTGACTGCAAGAATATCAGTGTTGGAAAAGCTCCTATTGTGCTTATTATGGGAAAATTACAGATTGTAAATCATAACTGATTATGTATGACAGTATCCACACTGTAGAAAAGCCATAGCAATGCTATAAATGTGAGAAATAGTTTAGCCTGAACCTTGTAAAAGACTTGTAAAAGACACATATAGGTGACCTACAAGTGCTTTCTGTGTGGTAAAGCAAAGCAACATCAGAGGACTCACACCGAAGAGAAACTGTAAATGCCCAATTTGAGGGAGAAGTTTCATTAGAAATTCTCACCTCATGAGAGACCTGAAGACTCACTTTGGGAGACATCTTTTGAATGTCCTGACTGTGGGAAAAAATTTCAGTCACATTTCCACCCTGGTAATACACAAGAAGATTTTCACAGGAGAGAAACCTTTTGTATGTCCCCAGTGTAGGAAAAGTTTCAGTCAGAATTCTCACCTGGTGATACAGCAGAGAACTCACATGGTACAAACCATATGAGTGTCCAGATTGTGGCAAAAGTTTCAATCAGAATTGCGGTGTAATGACACACCAGAGGACTCATTCCCAGGAGAAACTTCATGAATGCCCCGAGTGTGGGAAAAGTTTCAGTCGTAATTCCAGTCTGATAACACACCGGAGGACTCACACAGGAGAGAGACCATATGAATGTTCAGAATGTGGGAAATGTTTCAATAAAAATTCCCACCTGGTGACACACCAGAGGACTCACACAGGAGACAAACCATATGAGTGTCCAGAGTGTGGGAAACGTTTTAGTCATATTTCCAATCTGATAAGTCACCGAAGGATTCACACAGGTGAGAAACCGTATGAGTGTCCAGAATGTGGGGAAAGTTTTAGTCAGAATTCCACCCTCGTGACACACCAGAGGACTCACACAGGAGAAAAACCATATGAATGTCAGTGTGGGAAAAGTTTCAGTCATATTTCCAGTCTGGTAAAACACCAGAGGACTCACACAGGAGAAAAACCGTATGAATGTTCAGAATGTGGGAAATGTTTCAGTAATAATTCAGACCTGGTGACACACCAGAGGACTCACACAGAGGACAAACCATATGAGTGTCCAGATTGTGGCAAAAGTTTCAGTCAGAATTCCAGCCTAATTATACACCAGCGGGCTCATTCCCAGGACAAATTTTATGAATGTCCAGAATGTAAGAAAAGTTTCAGTCATAATTCCCAGCTGGTAACACACCAGAGGACTCACACAGGAGAAAAACCATATGAATGTCCTGAGTGTGGAAAATGTTTCAGTAAGAATTCCAATCTGGTGACACACCAGAGGACTCATACAGGAGAGAAACCATATCAGTGTCCAGAGTGTGGGAAAAGTTTCAGTCATAAGCACTCCCTGGTGATACACCAGAGGACTCACACAGGGGACAAACCGTATGAGTGTCCAGAGTGTGGGAAAAGGTTCAGTCAGAATTCCAGCTTGGTGACACACCAGAGGACTCACACAGGAGAGAAACCATATGAGTGTCCAGAGTGTGGGAAAAGGTTCAGTAATAATGCCAGCTTGGTGACACACCAGAGGACTCACACAGGGGAGAAACCGTATGAGTGTCCAGATTGTGGGAAAAGTTTCAGTCAGAATTCCAGCCTTGTGATACACCAGAGGACTCACACAGGAGAGAAACCATATGACTGTCAGTGTGGGAAAAGTTTCAGTCATATTTCTAGTATGGCAAAACACCAGAGGATTCACACAGGAGAAAAACCCGTATGAATGTTCAGAATGTGGGAAATATTTCAATAATAATTCCGACCTGGTGATACACTAGAGGACTCACACAGAGGAAAAACCGTATGAGTGTCCAGATTTTGGCAAAAGTTTCAGTCAGAATTCCAACCTTGTGAAACACCAGAGGACTCACGTAGGATAGTCTCCATATGTGTGCCCAGAGTGTGCGATAAGTTGGTCAGAATTCCAGCCTGGTGACACACCAGAGGACTTTTTAGACAACACATCTCAAGATTATACCTATCATTAGAGAAAAAATGGGAGATGTTACTTTCTTATAAATATCTTACAATAACAATGTTGAGATGATTTTAACAATTATCTGGGAAGAATTTAATATAAAATTCCCGGAATTAAAAATAAACTGCAGGAAAAGTATAATAATTTCCTCAACTCAAAATGAGTGAAAATTAAATTGATAAAAATTCCTGTTTCTGGTGATCAGCAGAACTTTCTGGATATTTCCTCTTGCAGAAGTCTGAATTCTTCAAAAAGGCTTTTGGGTGGTGTTTTTTATATTGATTATGGAATTTCCACAATTGGAATTTCTTCCCTTTACCTTCTGTCCTCCAGATTTCGAGTGCTGGAATATCCCAACCACCATACAAATGGTCCTCGAGAGATAAGGGTAATGGGGCCTATCAGTTATGGTTTTATGTTGCAATCACCACTAAATGGGGCTGCTTTACTTAACTACCCCCGCCCCCTTCTCTCCCTGATAAACCTGTTCAATGAATGTGTGAGTTATTAAGTGGAATACTGGCTACCTGAGATTTGTAGGCATAGCTCAGGTCCAGGCTTGCATTCCAGAGGCGGCCTCTACCTCAACCCTCTGATCACCTGAGTCCTTTCCCTTTTCCACAGGGTCCCCACTGGCTTCTTCCTCCTCCCCACCTGCAAGATCCCCACAGGCTTTTCCCCACTCCCACTGGGTTCTTGCAATCCTTAGACCTGACTCCCACCCCAGAAGGCCTCAGCCTCCTACTTTTGAAGGTCACTGAACCTCATTTTGGGGAAAGAGGGCAGGACGTGCATCCCTGGCACGACTGTATTGTGGAATCAGTCGTCATTTTTAGTGTTCCTGGAATTCATTACGGTGACAGCAGGGATCAAACATGCCATCGGTCCTGAGTCCCTTCATGCCCACAAGACATTTAAGTCCAGCCCACCTTGAATTTCTTTGACTCTTTTCTACTTCCAAATTGCTTTGATCATTGTTCAGATTCTTGCAGAGATCTTTAGCTTGCAATAAATCTTTACACCCATTTGAACAGCCTGGATCTTCTGATTTCCCTGGTGCTTGACAGGGAGGGCACTTTCTCTCTCCCCCCCCTCCCCCAGCTTCCTATTCCCCCCATACCAACCCCCAAAGCAGCCAAATTGGAGAAAGGCTTGCAACTCTCATCCAGAGGCCCTCCCTGGAGAGGAATTCTGGGGGAGGGATCCTCCCCTAGAGTTCCTCTCCTGTTACTCATCCTCATCAAAGCATTTTTCCTGGATATCTTCTCCCCCCCCCCCGTGTTTTTCTTGCCCCCATTCTTTGCCCCTCTGTTCTGTGCAGTCCTCCTGTTGCCTTCCCTGTCCCACATTCTCCCCTCAGACCTGGTGGGATGGTAAGTCTGAACTGGGCTGGATCTTCCCTGCAGATCAGCTGATCAGAGGGTCCCATGTTTTTTCCATGGGTACCTTGGAGAGACTAGTCACTAGAGCAGGGATCCACATTAACCACTCAAAGAGCCATTTGGACCTGTTTCATACAGAAAAGAGAACATCGGGAGCCACAAAACCTGGGTGGTTTGATGGCCAACTCGACATCACTCACTCCCACCCAGTCACATGAACACCCCCCCCCCCCCAGCCATGCCTATCCAAGTTTTGTGGCTCCCGGTATTTTCTTTTAAACGCATCTGTGTGTGTGTGTGTGTGTGTGTCTTTCTTATCTCTCTTTCTTCCCCTCTCTTCCTCTCTCTCATCTTCCTCTCTTTTACTCTCATCTTTCTAATCTCAACTCTCTCTCATCTCTGTCATCTTTCTCCCTCTCTTTCTAATCTCTCATTTCTTTTTTTTCTCCGTCTCATCTCTCTCTATTCTCTTCCTCTTTGTCTCCTCTCTCCCCTCTCTTTCTTTCTCCCTCGCTCTCATATATATATAGATCTCTGGAGTGTCTGTCTGTTTTTCATCTTGAACCATTCCCCAAAACAGGTGAGGGTTTGGGGTCGTCTTCTTTTTTTGCCGATGTTGTTCTTTGGGTGCTTTTTACCGTATGATTTAAATCAAGAGTCATTTCAGGTTCCCAGATGAATGAAGTTCTTTTGCCCCCTGCTGTGGCTTCCTGTCAGCTGAATCCACCAGTGGCTGGCCCCGCCCTTCATCCTCCCTGCCCACTCCTCACCTGCCCTGTGAAGAGAAGGGTGCCGGCGGCTGATGGAGACTCGCACCGTATTCCAGAGTGGGAGTGAAGTGCCCCTCTACTTGCCTCTTTTTCCAGTGTCTCTGGGAGAGATGCATGACTTTTTCTCCACCTCACAACCCTGGCAGGGCTGGCTACCTAATGGTCTCCAGGAGGAGGAGGGGATGCTGTCTTCCTCATTGTGAAGCGAGCTAAATTTAAGTGTGCTGCGCAAGGCGCTACAAGAGCAGTAAGCAGGCGGCGAGAGGAATATGAGGAGCTGTGTGGCTTTCCCTCCGCCCCAAGACACTGGCTGGGCCAGAGGAATAATCAAGTTGAAACCCATGTCACGCCTCCCATCTCCAGAATACTCCGCTTTGCTGGCATCCTGCCATAAATGCAAGGAAGGGGAGGAGGCAATTAGGGAAGTAAGGAATGAGCATGGGAAAGAGCAGAGAAGGGGAGTGGGATGACGGGGAGACAGGAACCAGAGTTGTCAATCCGGAATAAATAGGATCAACCACAGAGCCTGAAAATGGAATGTGAAACTACACCAGGGAGATGCCAAACCTCAAAGCCATTCCCAAAACATCAAAACCAAAGGCTATTGGACACTGATGGCCTGATCAAGGGGGGAGGACCAGGTAAAGGGGTGGAAATTAAAACTTGTTAGAGTTTGTAGCAATCCTGCCAGCACACAGACAAATAATTCAGCAAGCTTCATTATATAGAACAAACTTCTTTATATACAATGATATAAAACATGAAGCATTTGTACAATACCCATGCAGCTCTTTTCAACATGGTAGAAGAAGGAATTTTCAAGTACAAGCACACATGCTCTCTTATACATAGTACAGTTTAAGTCACGCCCAGGCTCCAAGCTGTCTCTCATGGCTCAGACAACAACTCTTGGGCCTCCCTCACCAAACAGTCCCCATTGGCTGACTTCTTGTTGTGGCTATTCCAGCTGATGAATTCTTAATGCACCAACCAAACTTTATGCGGGAATACTCAGGTCCAGCTTTGCTTACGCTGTAACCACTTAAATTTACTAAACCTTTCACTTCACCTGAATGTGCAGTGTTGGCAGCAGGAGGAGGAGTTGCCGCTGCCGCCGCCATTATCCTGGCCTGGAAGTGTATCCTGCTTTTGCGGGCGCGTACTAGAGAGAGAGAGAAAGGCAATGGCTGTCCAGTCTCTTCTTAATAGCCTACATTGATGGAGCACCTGAGCTACTGAAGGCAAGCCATTCTACTGATTAATTGTTCTCACTGTCAAGAAGCTTCCTTAGCTCTAGGCTGCTTGTCTCCTTGATTAGTTTCCATCCATTGTTTCTTGTCTCGCCTTCTGCTGCTTTGGAAAATAGGTTGACCCCCTCCTTTGTGGGTATCCCCTCAAATATTGGATTGCTGCTAACTCATTTTTAAAGGTGCTTGATTAACCTGACGACTTTGCCATCCAAAAGGTAGAGAGTGGAATTAGAGGGTCAGGTATATTGGACTTAATATTTGCTAACAGAGATGAAATGAAAGCGCACTGAACATGTTTGTGGACTGGAAGCTAAAACACACAAAGATGGTTACAGGAATTGGATATGAGTGAAAAGAAAAACTAGGGGTGTGAGCGACATCATTGTAGTATTCCAAGATTTGAGGGGCTGCCACAAAGAAGAGGGGGTCCATTTATTTTCCAAAGTACCAGAAGGCAAGACAAGAAACAATGGATGGAAACTAATCAAGGAGAAAAGCACCCTGGAATTAAGGAGAAATTCCTAACAATGAGAACAATTAACTAGTGCAACTGTCAGATCCGTGTATCTGTCACTTCTTCAGTGGAAGAAGAAAAGGGGGGGGGGAGGCTGATAAATCCTTTCTTGATGTAACCTGGATATATTTAACCTTATATCGAATTCGTATAACCCACACATGATACAATGGAGGGAGAAAAGCCAGATGGCCAGAACCTATCACCTCCGAGAGACACAGCCAGGAGATGAGAAGATCATAAAAATTCCACAGTGAGATGTATCCAGGGAATCTCTGGAAAAAGTTCGTTCTAAAAAAGGGGTGGGGGGAAAATTAGGTATGTCCTGGGAAACTGAGAAAGATCGTTCCTACAGAAGGGGTGGGGGGAATTAACATACTGGCTTTTGTTTCTCTAAATACACATCGAGATAAGGGGAGGGGTTCTAAACTCCCTTATGTAGTATCCCTATATGCCTGAGGGACCTCAGACGCTGCTTTGAACTACACGATCTCATCTCAATAAAGGATTCCTTTTTGATACCTTCGGTTCTCAGATGTTCATTCTTGCTAATTGAACGGGGAAAAAATTCTGTAGCCTGACACGAACGGCTTTTCTCTCCAGAAGTTGTGAGCGCTCCAACAATGGGGGTTCTTAAGAGGAGATTGGACAGACATTTGTCTAGACTGGTATAGGGTCTCCTGCTCGAGCAGGAGATTAGACTAGATGACCTCAAAGTTCCCTTCCAACTCTGTAATTCTATATTCTAGTAGGTGCTTTTCTGCTTCAGCGTGCAGAGTGAACCAAACAGCTGACTTGCTCCCGACCTCTCCTCGGACTTACTCTCAACTCACCCTCCAGCTCCCCCTTTGACCCTGGGAAGAGTGGGAGAGCCTCTCTGCATGCCACCCTCCTCCCACGAGTGATCCAGAAGAAAAAGTTCCTCTGTACTTCTTCCATCCTTTCTAGCAATATAGTACTTGATGGTTTTAACTCCTTGAAGCCCAACCAGAAAGGCCGCTATTGTATTGTTGGCTTTCCAGTCACAGATGCTGCCTATCTGACTGCCATTTGGTGATAGGAGGCCAAAAACCAGGTTTGTCACATCTCGTTAGGGCATTGGCTGGATTTTTTTCACCGATTACATGCTATCAAATCATTTTCAGACTCCTAGCAACCTGTCTTTGCAACTAGTACATCAAGTGAAATAGTAAAATATCAGAGGTGGTATTCAGCAGGTTCTGACCAGTTCTGGAGAACTGCTAGCAGAAATTTTGAGTAGTTTGGAGAACTGGCAAATACCACCTCGGGCTGGAGATTTTACAGTATCCTTCCCCTGTCATGTCCACCAATCATGGCCACAGAACCAGTAGTAAGAAAATTTGAATCCTACCACTGTGAAATATGTACTTGTATGCTGTGAGGATTAGCTGCCTTTTGAGCCCTAAAAGTTCATGAAATTCTTACAGAATTACAGAATAAGAGTTTGGAGGGACAAAATCTCCAAGCAGGAGACCCTGGCCTGTATCATTCCAGACAATTGACAATTGATCTCTTAAAAACCTCCACTGATGGATCATTTACAAGCTCAATTTCTTTTTAAAATTTTTTATTGGATTTTTATTTTTAAATATACATCAATATTAATACATAAACAGTGTGGCCTCTGGGTATAATTCATTTTGATACAAACAGCAATAGTAATAAATAATAATTATACTTATTTATTATTAGTTTATTAGTTATTTGTTATTAGTCAAACTTATATAATCCTAGTATTGATAAACATGATTGTTTTAGAGTAATTATTCAATATTTCAATGTTTCATTTTAATACCAATGATATTAAGCATAAATAGTAACACCAACTTTCAACCTCTAATCTTTCCATCTAATTATTACTTATATTCTATTATATGAAAACTACATCTGCTAATATTCCCCCTATTTCTTATTTCTACCTCTATTCTACCTTCTAGTCAGGCCACCATTACTAATCCTAGTGTTAATACACGTGTTTATATTAAAACATAGTCCTTCATTATTTAGTTGTTCAAAGTCACAATACAGGTGAAACTCAAAAAATTAGAATATCATGCAAAAGTTCATTTATTTCAGTAATGCAACTTAAAAGGTGAAATATATGAGATAGACTCATTACATGCAAAGCAAGATAGTTCAAGCCATGATTTGTCTTGATTATGGTTTAAAGCTCATGAAAAACCCAAATCCACAATCTCAGAAAATTAGAATATTGTGAAAAGGTTCAATATTCTAGGCTCAAAGTGTCCCACTCTAATCAGCTAATTAAGCCATAACACCTGCAAAGGGTTCCTGGGCCTTTAAATGGTCTCTCAGTCTGGTTCAGTAGGAATCACAATCACGGGAAAGACTGCTGACCTGACGGTTGTGCAGAAAACCATCACTGACACCCTCCATAAGGAGGGAAAGCCTCAAAAGGTAATTGCAAAAGAAGAAGAAAAAGGTGCACAAGCAGCAGGGATGATTGCAGCTTGGAGAGGATTGTCAGGAAAAGGCCATTCAAAAGTGTTGGGGACTTTCACAAGGAGTGGACTGAGGCTGAGTCAGTGCATCAAGAGCCACCACACACAGACAGATCTGGACATGGGCTTCAAATGTTGTATTCCTCTTATCAAGCCGCTCCTGAACAACAAACAACATCAGAAGCAACTTACCTGGGCTAAAGAAAAAAAAAAAACCTGGTCTGTTGCTCAGTGATCCAAAGTCTTGTTTTCTGATGAGAGCAACTTTTGCATCTCATTTGGAAACCAAGGACCCAGAGTCTGGAGGAAGAATGGAGAGGCACACACTGCAAGATGCTTGAAGTCCAGTGTGAAGTTTCCACAGTCTGTGTTGATTTGGGGAGCCATGTCATCTGCTGGTGTTGGTCCACTGTGCTTCATTAAGTCCAGGGTCAACACAGTCATCTACCAGGACATTTTGGAGCACTTCATGCTTCCTTCCACAGACGAGCTTTATGGGGTTGCTGACTTCATTTTCCAGCAGGACTTGGCACCTGCCCAAAAGCACCAAAACCTGATTCAATGACCGTGGGATTACTGTGCTTGATTGGCCAGCAAACTCGACTAACCTGAACCCCCTAGAGAATCTATGGGGCATTGCCAAGAGAAAGATGAGAGACATGAGACTGAACAATGCAGAAGAGCTGAAGGCCGCTATTGAAGCATCCTTGTCTTCCATAACACCTCAGCAGTGCCACAGCTGATAGCTTCCATGCCACGCCGCATTGAGGCAGTAATTGCTGAAAAAGGGGCCCAAATCAAGTACTGAGTACATATGCATGCGTATACTTTTCAGAGGTCCGATATTGTTCTATGTACAATCGTTGTTTTATTGATTGCATGTCATAGTCTAATTTTCTGAGATTGTGGATTTGGGGTTTTCATGAGCTGTAAGCCATAATCATCTCACTTATGACAAATCACGTTCGGGTTTTCTCCCGCGTAAGATTCGAAGTATCTAGGCAACGTTTCGATGAAGTCTCATTCATCATCTTCAGGCTTCTGTCTTCGGCTCTTGCTTCTCAGAGTGATGTGAGATTGCAGCTGCTTCTTCCTTTTAACTGCTAGTGGGATCTCCCATCACTCTGAGAAGCAAGAGCCGAAGACAGAAGCCTGAAGATGATGAATGAGACTTCATCGAAACATTGCCTAGATACTTCGAATCTTACGCGGGAGAAAACCCGAACAACCAAAGATCCATATACATACATACATACATACATACATACATACATACATACATATAATTCCTTTCCACCCACCATCTCTTGATTGTTTTAATATTTCAATTCTTATTCGTTTTTTGGCTTGCCTCCCACACTCCTCTCTTGGATCTTTGTCTCTGTCAGTATCTGTGACTTCACCATTCGGTCTGAATATTTCTCCCATCTCTATCCTCCTAAGCTGCCAGGCCCCCAGAGTATCCCCCCAAGCCCCTATCTCCCTTTCAAAAGTATCTTTCAGCTTATCCCATTTCCTTTTTAAACCTCTTAAAGTACTTTTCCCTTGGTTTATTCCATCAGTCACTATTATCTTTATCTTCTTCTCATTTTCCTGCTTTGTTTGCTGATTTGTCTGTTCTATCTTTTCGTTCATTCTTTCTGCTGTCCCCCTCTCTTTCCTGGACTCTTTGATCTTCATTCATTATCAGTTATAGCATTTTTTTCTATTTTCCCATTTACACCTTGCATTAGGTCCTTCTTCCTGTGGTTCTTCGTTTTAGTACCCCTAATGCTTTGAAACACCAACGTCATTTCTCTTGAAATCTCACTCATTTCCCCCTGATGGAGCATCTTGCGTTATTTTAATAAGTCCCACTCTTACTCAAGTCCAAAACAATATAATCAAGTCCAATGTTGCTCCTCAGTAAGTTTAATAATCATAGTTCTTTACACCTCAGAATTATTGATCAGTTCCATTTAAGTAGTCCAGGCAGCTTCCAGTCAAAAGTCACTTTACTTAAGAATCTTCCTTATTCTCACAATAGAGTCTCCAGTAATCATAAAGTAGATAGTTATAGAAGAGTAAGTAATACCACAGTCTTCCAGATGAATATTATTTATATCTCATATCAGGAATTTTCCTAGACTTGTAGGGGTGTGGTATATTTTCCATTCACCAATAGATGGCACCCTCAGCTTAGGCTTCAGCTTTGTTTCAAGTCTGATAAATCAATCCAAATTCAGTTCAATTTATGGAAGCAAAGACTGCTATTCAAATAATGGAGGATGGTATTTTGACTGGGCTTTTTTTAAAGGGCAAGGGAGAGGTCCATTTTCCTCCCAAGTGCTTTGAAATAATAAATCACTGTGTAGATTAGAGATTCCCAACCCCTTGTGTGTTCTCCCCACGGATGCTTTCCTTGGTTTAGTTCCTGCAAAAGAAGTGTCTGGCTGCGTCGGAGTGATGATGAGGGCCTCCCTGCGAGACCCAACAGGACAGACTAGGGCCAGAGCTTTCTGTTCAACAGCTTCAATCCTTTGCCAAGGCAGGTTTTGAAGACTTATCCTGCATGTCCCCAGATGTCAAAGTGGCTGGAACAACCTTCACCAGCCCCCATGGGAGGATCACTTTCAGGTTGTGTATTACACCTCATTCCCCTCCTAGGACAACTTTCCTTTGCTTTAATTCGAGCAAGAGGGAAAATGAGCGTGCACTCTTGGGAGACCTGAAAGAAAAGGTATAGGATAGATTGTCATGGACGAAAGCTATTCCTGTGCTCGGTGGGAGCCGAATAAGATTAGATAGCACCGAAAGAAGGACGGAACCCATGAAAGCCTCTTTCGAACGCGGCAGGGTGAGAGAAAGGACGAGGATGAATTTCCGCCTTATGTCGCTAGATGGCGCTCTACAAAGAAGCAACACTCGCGCCTAGAAAGCAGAGAACGAGAGTACAGCAGCGGCATCGCTAATATTGACATTACACCGGAAGGGAGAGAGACCGAGCTGGAACGAATTGAAACGATAGAGTATTAGATTGCTAGAGAGGAGGAGGAGGAGGAGGATGACAGAGGAAGTTCCTCTTCCGGCTCCGGGAGGATCATGGCATTGGCGGCGCCTCTTGTGCTACTTGGAGGGTCGAAGCGGCTCTTGGGAGGTGAGTGGAGGGCAGGTCGGAGGAGAATCCGGGAGCAAGTCGGGCCTTTTGGGTTCCTCCACGGCCTGGAAGCAGCGAAGGGACAGAAATGAGACATGGCGGGCTGCTGCTGCTGCTGCTTCTCAGTCTTTCTCTCCCCAAACGTTTTTATCCTTTTGCTGCATGATTTAAAACTGCAGCCCGAGATTTTTCTGCCGACAGATTTGGGAGATTTAAAGAAATCTTGATATATATATTTTCCCGTTTCTTAACCACCCACCTTCCTCGCCCTTCACGTAACGTGTGAATCCTTGTGGTTTTATTGAGATGTCCCTTTCCTGGCAAGCGAGGAGCTTCAGGGAGAAAAGGGAGGTTTGCATAGGATTTGCTCACCCTTTAATCTGTTAATGGCTTAAAAAAAACAAAGAAAATTGCGCCAATGCACTTTTGAGTCATTTTGCAGACTGAAATACACGTAATTGTTAACATAAATAAATTCTCAGGAGTGTATTTCCGTGTCAATTGGAACAGGCACTCAGTGCATGCAGACCCCCTTTCGCTTCTGTCGAGTTTGTTGTGCTGCAGCCTGATTTTATACTTGTTGACATTCATTTTTTCCTCATTCCTGTAGATGAGGAAGTGAAAACAGAATTTTAGAAAATGTTTGTAAATTTATTTTTAAAAAAACTGAAAAACCACATTGGCATAAATATTCAGATCCTTCACTCAGCAATTACAGCCTCATGTCTTTTTGGGTATGAGGGGATAAGCTTTGTGCACCTGGATTTTGGGATTTTCTGCCATAAAGCGCAGAAGGGTGGAGGGCTGCAATGATAGTTGTCCTTCTGGAACTCTATTCCATCTCCACACACGATCTCTGAAGCTCAGTCTGAGGGACCATCTCGGTCACCTCTTACTAAGGCCCTTCTACCCCAATTGCTCAGTTTGACCAGACACCCAGCTCTTGGAAAAGTCCTGGTTGTGCCAAACTTATATCAATGTGATGTTTCAGGGTTTTTTTTTTCCTTTTACTAAATTTAGGGACATTTCTAAACTTAGATTAAGGAGGAAAAAAATGAAGTTCAACAACTGTAGAATCAAGCTGCAGCATAACAAAATTGACAACAGTAAAGCGGGGTCTGAATATTTTCTGAATGCACTGTATTTAGAAAGATAAAAACATTTTAGGTTAAGTGACAGGCCTGGGATGTCTTGCCCAAAATGCCTGCAGAGCATTTTGAGGAAGGGAGATTGATATGCACAAGAGGCAGGTTGGTTGAGTTCCAGAGAGGCTTCAGTTGTTGGAATAAAATGCCCTGTAGAGAATTTTTGTTTATATTTCATCTACCTAATCCTGCTTCCTCTAGATATTCCATTACCATCTTCCCTTTCCAATTTTCATTTTTTTCTACAAATTCTATTTAAGGAACAGAATTTCTCTGTCTTTCCACCTTCGCTTTCATAGCATTCCCTTTCTGTAAAGCCAACAAATATGGTATGTATGTTGGCATTGTGATCATGCTCAACGATTGGGCTGCTTACTGACACAGATTCCAGTCCCAATTGCAGTCAGTAAGTGAGCACTAGTTGAATTAGGATGTCACCACAGTGGTTGTGGAAAATATTTTATTGTGGAAAATATTTTATTGACTGTTTCCTAGTATGATTTGATTGTTGATTGTACCCTATGACTATCATTAAGTGTTGTATGTTATGATTCTTGATTCTTAATAAATGTATCTTTTCTTTATGTATTCTGAGAGTATTTGCACCAAGACAAATTCTTTGTGTGTCCAATCACACTTAGCCAATAAAGTATTCTATTCTATTCTATTCTTTTCTATTCTATTCTATTCTATTCTATTCTATTCTATTCTATTCTATTCTATTCTACCCTTCCCTTACTTGGAGCTGAGGGCTTCCATGGGCAAAACTGAAATCTTGCGGAGGGTTTAGGTATCATTTCATCAGGTAGAAACCCACAATCTCTAAAGTTAGCTCAGAAAGTTCGATTGTAATCATTTTGGGATGATTTTTCAGGCTAAAAACATGCATTTTCCACATACATACAGATAGGCATGTATTATTTATTTTTCTCTCATGTGTATATTTACAACTCTACAATGTATCCCCAGCATTTCCAGATATAGTTCATGATAAGGCTTTGCACTGCTAAGAATTTGTGAATCACCAAAGTGAAAAAGAATTTCATGACTGAATGGATATTTGGACTTGGACACAAATGTGTCAAATGAATCATAACAAATGTAAGAGGTTATTCTTTATTGTGGTATGTTTGCTTATTTATTGTAATGTATATTTTTCCCTGTTTTTTACATCTTCTGCAACCATTTTATAAAGAATTAAAGTTAAATTTTTCTTTGAATGTTACAGACAAAGAGGATGGCAGTAAGAGCACTCTGGAAAACTGAGAGTAACAAGCAACATTGGAAAAGAAAGCAAAGGCAGACAGAAATCAAAATATTTTCAATTTCCTTCAGAAAACCACAAAATTCTTCTCCTTTCCCAGCTGTTGAGAGACAAATGAGAGAAAATTAAGAGGAGATTTCAAGTTAGAAAAAGTAGAGTCTGAGAATCTCAAGAATACGTTACATGAACAATCAAGGGAGATTATATTTCATTCAGAAAAAGAAAGGAATTAAAGCACCACTAAAAAAATGACCACATAAATATTTGACCGCAAGAATATCAGTGTTGGAAAAGCTCCTATTGTGCCCATTATGAGAAAAGTACAGATTGTAAATCATAACTGATTATGCACAAAAGGATCCACATTGTAGAAAAGCTATAGAAATGCTATAAATGTGAGAAATGGTTTAGTCTGAACAGCTGTCTTGTAAAAGACACATATAAGTGACCTGCAAGTGCTTTCTGTGTGGTAAAGGCTTTAGCAAGCAAAGCAACATCAGAGGACTTACACCAGGGAGAAACTGTAAGTGGAGAGGACCAGAGGACACATTCTCAGGACAAAGCTTATGAATGTCCTGAGTGTGGGAAAAGTTTCAGTCGGAATTCCACCCTTGTGACACACCGGAGGACTCACACAGGAGAAAAACCGTATGAATGTTCAGAATGTGAGAAATGTTTCATTAAGAATTCCCATCTGGTGGTACCCCAAAGGACTCACACTGGGGAGAAACCCTTTAAATGTTTTTAGTGTGGGAAAGGTTTCAGTCATAATTCCAGCCTGGTGATACACCAGAGGACTCACACAGATGAGAAATCGTATCAGTGTCCAGATTGTGGGAAAAGTTTCAGTCATAATTCCAGCCTGGTGGCACACCAGAGAACTCATTCCTGGGACAAATTGTATGAATGTCCAGAGTGTGAGAAAACTTTCAGTCATAATTCCAGCCTGGTAACACACCAGAGGACTCACAGGAGAAAAACCGTATGAATGTCCAGAGTGTGGGAAATGTTTCAGTAAAAATTCCACTGTCGTGACGCATCAGAGGACTCATACAGGAGAGAAACCCGTTGAATGTCCAGATTGTGGGGAAAGTTTCAGTCAGAATTCCCACCTCGTCCTACACCAGATGACTCACACAGGAGAAAAACCATATGAGTGTCCAGAGTGTGGGAAACGATTCAGTAGGCATTCCGGCCTAATGACACACCAGAGAACTCATACTCTGGAGAAACCATATGAATGTCCTGAGTGTGGAAAACGTTTCAGTCAGAATTCCAGCCTCGTTACACACCAAAGGGCTCACTCAGGAGAAAAGCCATATGAATGTCCAGAATGTGGGAAATGTTTCAGTAACAGTTCCAGCCTGGTGACACACCAGAGGACTCATTCCAAGGACAAACCATATGAATGTCCTGTGTGTGGAAAAAGTTTCAGTCAAATTTCCAGTCTGATAACACACCAGAAGATTCACACAGGAGAAAAACCGTATGAATGTTCAGATTGTGGGAAAAGTTTCAGTAAGACTTGTAACCTGGTGACGCACCAGCGGACTCACACAGGAGACAAACCGTATGAGTGTTTAGATTGTGGGAAAAGTTTCAGTCAGAATTCCAACCTCATGAC
>NW_020769614.1:44722-81724 GCF_900518735.1 Pseudonaja textilis
GAGGACTCACACAGGAGAAAAGCCATTTGAATGTCCTATCTGTGGGAAAAGTTTCAGTCATAATTCCAGCCTGGTGAAACACCAGAGGACTCACACAGGAGAGAAACCCTATGAATGTACTGTTTGTGGGAAAAGTTTCAGTGAGAATTCCAGCCTGGTGATACACCAGAGAACTCACACAGGGGAAAAACCTTTCAAATGTCCAGTCTGTGGACATTACTTCAGGCATAAATCCTCCCTTATTGCACATAAGGAAATCCATATGAGGCCAAAGTAGATATGTAGATAAAACTTGAATTTCATTTGTAATTTGCGAGAAATTGACTACAGATAGTCCTCAACTTACAATCATAATTGACCCCAAAATTTATGTTACTAAATGAGACTTTGTTAATTGTGCTCCATTTTGCAACCTTTTTTTGTATAAAAAGTTTTGTTTCACAACAAACATAACAAATAAAACCTTTCAATTGTACAGTGTGTTGTTTGGTACGTATGTCTTGTGCACAATATTTATAGTCTTTTTGCTTTACATTCATATTACATTAATTAACTTTCCATATGATATTGTATTATTATTATTACACCATCATTAAACTTTTAACTTCAGATCCATGTTATCCTTTCGAGCAAACCTCAATTCTTAATAATTTTTGTTCATATTATAACTCATTCAAAAATAATCAATTGTGACATATTATTGCTACTGTATTATACTTCAGTTTCCTACTTTTCTGTCTAACCATTGATAAAATAAATCTTATCTTGTAATATTCTTTTTCTTCTTGTTCTCTATTTGCTAATGTTAATCTACTCATTTCTGCAATTTCCATTATTTTCTTAATCACATCCTCCCTCGGAATTTTCTAGTTTTTCCAATTTTGAGCAAATACAATTCTAGCTGCAGTTAAAACTTGAATAATCAGATATGTCGCTTCTTTATTATAGCCTTCAGGTAAGATTCCCATAAAAATATCTCTGGTTTTAAAGCTGTATGCTGTTTTGTCATTTTTTCCAGCCATGTGTGTATTTTAGTCCAATATCTTTTTGCTTCCGCACATGTCCACCACATATGGTAATAAGATCCAGGTATCTGATGACATTTCCAACACTTTGCCAATTTATCCTTGAACATGTTTGTTAGTCTTGCCGGGGATAGGTGCCATCTGTAAAACATCTTACACAAATTCTCTTTATATGCTGTTGACACTGTTTTTTTTAAATAAATTTTATTGAACAAAAAAATGGAAAAACATTTAAAAACAATGAATGTGGTGTAATCATCCTGACACACCTAGTTTTCTTACATCACTAATTCATACAAAGAATAATACATATTTACATTCTATATACAAAATATATCAACATTAACAGTACTCATTTTTAATACTCCTGATCCTTTTTTCCAACCAGTGGTAAAACTTTTCCCATATTTTATAGTATTCAGATTCGTCCTTATTTTTTAATTCTTGTGTCAATTTGTCCATTTCTGTGCACAACCAAATTTTTCTAATTTCTCGTCTGCATCAACAGAGGGATTGTGTCAAGACAACAAGAAGGAATAGTACTGCTTCACAGTATGCTAGTGAAACCACACTTAGAATACTGCATCCAGTTCTGGTCACCACAATACAAAAAAAAAATATTAAGACCCTGGAAAGTGCAAAGAAGAGCAACTATGATGATAAAGGATCTGGACACTAAATCATATGATGATCAGTTGAGGGAGCTAGAATAAGTAGACTATTGAATAGAAGGCTCAGAAGGAACCATGGCAAGGGAGTTTTTAAGAAGTGTTTAAGCTGTGCTTACTGTGGCATCCTGGGAAATGCTTAGACTCCCAAACCCTTCCATTTGGGAGAGAGCCATCCATTTGTATGCGCTCATAATCCCAAATGCCTCCATCAGTCCCAGAGGAAGGGGATCTCCCAGAGCAGAAATATCTCACCACAATCCTTCTGGGTAACCCACCAGCTGGATAGGAGAATGATTATTTCCTCCCCACGATGCTTCCAGCAAATGACATTCAGTGCAAATGGCTTTTTTCCTGGGGATAATACAGATAGTCCTCACTTACCATTTGCCTCATTAAACAACCATTCAAGATTATGATGATACATAAAAAAACAGTTTGGCAAACAATCTTTGCATTTACAACCATCACATTGTCCCCCGATCCTGTGGTGGTCATTGGCATGCTTCCCAACAAGCTTAAGATAAAGCTCATGTAGAAGACATAAATAAAACCAAAAGTAGCAGTCATTTGATGTCTCGCTTAATGTCCATATTGATTCACTTAATGACCAGAAGAGAAATGAGGTCAAAAACTGTTGCAATAAAGTGGTTTGCCAGAATTGTCAGTCACGGTTGTGGTCACTAAGCGAGGACTACCCACGTTCATTCACCACCACCCTGCAGGCTTCTCCTTCCTGCAGTTGATGGGGAGGAGACCAATGTGCAGCAGGGAGTCTCTCTGGATGGCTTTCCTATTAGAGAGCTGGTGGGCTGCATGGGGAAGGTGCTGTTGCTGGACTAGCAATGGGGACACCCAAGTGCCAGTCCCTCCTCAGCCATGAAAGGTCCCTCAGGCCAAGACCAAGTGATCAAGTCCACAGGAAAATTCTAACATTTTTTTTACATTTGAGAGTGAAGGTAATAAGAAAATCTTGCAGGTCTCCCCGCTCCCCCACAACTTTTTATTATCTTTTGTGAATTACAGAGGTGTTTTGTCTAATCCTGTTTGTAAAATGATTTTGTTTTGTGTATTAAACACTTCAAATTTTAAAAAGGTATGCATTTCAAACAAAGAGTATGGCAACCTTTCATAGATTTTTGCATGTATTTTTATAATTCTTTAACTGTAATGTCACTTTGGAGAGTATGTTTCTTTTGCTGTATATAGGCAGTCACCCCATTTTTCTAACCGCCCTTTTTCTAGACTCTGCTGTGTATGTTCTCTTCAGCTTTGTTCTAATGGAGACTTCTGTGCAAGAAGCACATGGCACTTAGCAGGCTTAAATTTTCTTCCTTTAGAAAGAAAACTGACACGGGATGTGCTTAGTTGCAGTCTGGCCTGCATGAATGAAGCTTGCTCCCTTGAGGTCTCTGGCCTGTTGATGCTCCCAGGTGCTAATTCCATGGGAACCACATCATAAAAGTTTAAGATGTAGAGAGGTATTCATCTCTACTGAGAGCCAAACCCCTACAAAAGTGCAGGAATCTATTGATCGGCTTCCAATCTGCAAAATAACACCCTCCAAATATTCTGCTCAGGAATACTCAGCTCTGAATTCTTACTCCAGAAATTGGGAAGACTGCTCTAGCGAGATTCACTCCCCAATAATACAGATAGGGAATTAATGTTGCATGTTCCATTATTCTATTAATGGAATCAGGCTAGCAAACTGGCAATAACTTAGCGACTCTGCACACAAATGAATAAGTGCTTGATGAGGTTTTAACGCCCAGAACTTAGTTAATTTTGAAAAGCTAAGCAGGGTTAAGCTTCCATCTTCAAGTTCCTGTCTCTTGCAAAACTAAGCATTCATGAGTTGTCCTGCGCACAAACACCCCACAACAAATATGGGGCTTGCATAAGTGTGCAATCATGCCTACCATCTCTGTCCTATTGTCCCCATTTATTTGTACCTATTTCCTGTATTCATACTTGTGTTTATTCTTATATCTATTATCTTGTAAGCGATTGACAAATCAAATCAAATCAATCAATCAATCAATAGTTGGCTGGAAAAGTCTTTTTTTAAGTTTTTTTATTTTTAGACAAACAAAAACAAAACATAAAACATAGAACCATCTTCAAGTTACATACATACAGTGTGTCTGTTGGTTACAAATCTTTTGTTTATCCTCTCCGTAGTCCTCACAATTTATATAAGTTCTCATATTATCAATCTAATATATATGTATACCTTATTATCAGTTATTAATCATTTATTTGACTAAACTATTATTCCATCATTTTATACGAGATATTCTAAATTTTAGGTAAATTTATATTATACATTCATCCAATGGTAGAACATTTTTATATTATATTCTATATCATTCTATTATTCTTATATTGTAAAATTTTCTGACATATTTAATTTCCCTATCTTTTTGTCTAACCATTGATAAAATAAATCCCATATCTTATAAAATGGTTTATCTTCTTGTTCTCTAATTTCAAATGACTCATTTCAGCACATTCCATAATTTTCTTAATAACTTCCTCCTGCGTTGGCATTTTCTCATTTTTCCAATATTTAGCAAATACAATTCTAGCCGCTTTTAATACATTTACAATCAAATATTTCAGTTCCCTATTGTATATTTCCGGTAAGATCCCCAATAAAAATATCTCTGGCTTAAAGTCTATGTATTGTTTTGTCATTTTTTCCAACCATGTGTGGATTTTAGTCCAATATCTTTTTGCATCTGCACACGTCAATCACATATGGTAATATGAACCCAGTATTTGATGACATTTCCAACATTTTTCAGATTTATTCTTAAACATTCTCGCGATTCTCATTGTGGGTAGGTGCCATCTGTAAAACTTCTTATACAAATTTTCTTTATATGCTGTTGACATTGTCATTTTATAATTTTGAGACCACACTTTTTGCCATTTCTCTAAATCAATCCCATATCCAAAATTTCCCCCCCAAGAAATCATTGTTTCTTTAACTTGCTCTTCTTCTAGCTTAAACTCTAGTAAATGTCCATAAAGTTTTTAAATTATCTTTTCATCAGTACCTGTCAAAATTTTATCTGTCAGTCAATTTATCATAAAAACCTTCTGTTTTAAAATCTTTATCTAGAGTGATTTTGCACATATGAAAACCAATTCATCCTTATACCTTGTTCTTCTAGTTCTTTCATAGATTTAAGTTCACCCTTTCCATTCAGTATCTTACCATAACAAACTGTTTGTTCCTTTTTATATGTTATTGGATATGAAAATGCTTCAATAGTTGATAACCGGGCTGGAATTTTTAAATAATATTGCTTTTTAATCTTCTCCCAATTTAATAACAATGCCTCTTGTATATAGTGTTTTGTAAAATACCTGTGTTTTAGTTCCCTTGTACCATAAGAAAGCATGCCATCACAACAGCAAATCATGTCCTTCTAATGTCAATAATCTAATGTTTCTTAGTGTTATCCATTCCTTTACCCACGTCAAGTTTGTCACCTGGTAGTATAATTCCCAATTAGGCAGGCCAAATCTTCCTCTTATTTTAGCATCTTGCAACAGTTTTAGTTTTATTCTTGCTTTCTTTCCCTGCCAAATATATTTCAACACTATTTTATTTAAATCTTCAAAATAATCTTTCCCTAGCCTGATTGGAATTGTCTGGAACAAGTATAAAATTCTAGGTAATATATTCATCTTGATTGTTGGTAATCTCCCTATTAGTGATAATTGTAAATTTTCCCATTTGGCCAAATCTATCGCAATCTGTTGTTTGAGTTTGTGGTAATTTTCCTCTGAGTGTACTGCATCTTGCTATCAAATGTATCCCTAAATACTTAACCTTATTTGTGACCTGGATCTTCAGAGCTTCAGCCAATTCTTCCTTTTGTCTTACTAGCATATTCTTCGTCAATATCTTTGTTTTATCTTTATTTATTTTCAAGCCTGCTACCTTTCCATACTCCTCTATCTTTTCTATCAATTTGGGTGCTGTTTCTAATGGATCCTCTAAAATAAAAACCAGGTCATCTGCAAATGCTTGCAATTTATATTCTTCCTTTTTAATTTTCATTCCTTTTATATCTTTTTCTTCTCTAACATTTCTGTTCAACACTTCTAATGTTAACACAAACAACAGAGGCGACAGTGGGCAACCTTGTCTAGTCCCTTTTCTTATATCAATAAAATCTGTCAATTCCCCATTTATCATTACCTTTGCAGTTTGTTTATGATATATAGCTTCTATGGCTTTATTCAATTTCTTACCAAAGCCCATCTGCTTGGCTGGAACAGTCTTGACTGATTCTTAAAGGAGGTACACTTTGACTGCTGTATGCATATAGTCTTCCCTGGCTCTCTTCTTTGTGTAGTTCTTGCTTCTTTCATGGGGAACTTCTTGCTCTGTTTCTGTGGTGATGAGTGAAGCCTCGGGAAGCCTGAATGAGCAAGTTAGGAACAATCATGGAGAAAGTCTATCCATTTGATCCGACTTGAGTCGACTTGACAGAGCATAATCAATTTAAAAAGATATTGCTACTACTGCCTTAGGTAGAGATAGAACATCCTGGTTTTCAGCTTTATGCCACTAGATGGCGCACCATAGATATGCAACGGCCGCGCTAGACAACTTTCACTGCAAGTACAGCATCGGTTACTGAGGTGTAAGGAGTTGAAACATTCGAACAGTAGATTCCTAGAGAGGATTTGGAGGAGAGAAGGAGAACAACAGCTGGAGAGCTTCCTCTTCCGACTCTCCGCTGAGATGTTGGAGGCAACTGAAAGGTGAGCTGAGCACAGGTGGAGGAGAGGCAGGAATCAAGTCGGGCTGTTTCGGTTTCCCCAGGGTGTAAAAGCAAAAAAGCAACAAGGCTGAAACATGTCAGCTGCTACATATTCCTTCCCTCCCCAGAGTGTATTCCCTTGCTGATGCATGCTTTAAAATTGATTCCTGAATTTTTTTCTGTGTTGGGAGGTTTTATTAGTCTCCTTTATGTTAGAGTTAATTCCTTGTAATTGTATAGGCATGATTTTTTCTGGGCAACAATTTGGAACTGATCCGCCACTGCTGCCTTCAGGAATTTTGTTTTTAATTCCATATCTAGGAAACAAAAATGGGATTTCTTGGTGGTCTTCCGTCCATGGATTAATGTGGCACAACTGTGCTTCACTCATATTAAAAAAAAGTTTATTTATTTTATTTATCTTGTCAAAAGCTTACAATACAATAGAAATAAGAATAAACACAAGTTTAAATATAAGAAAGAGGAACTAATAATTGCAGACAATAGGACAAGGATGGTAGGCACCATTGTGCGCTTATGCACACCCCTTACAGACCTCTTAGGAATGGGGTGAGGTCAATAGAGGTTAGTTTGAGGGTAAAGGAGTCGGGGTTTGAGAAGATGACAACAGAATCAGGTAGTGAGATCCAGACATTGACCACTCTGTTGCTGAAATCGCACTTCCTGTAATTGAGTTTGGAGTGATTTACATTAAGTTTATTGTGCGCTCTTTTGTTGTTGAAGTTGAAATATTCATTAACTGGTAAGATGTTGTAACATATGATTTTATGTACTATGCTTAAGTCCAGTTGGTGTAGTTCAAGGTTGTCTAAGCCTAGAATCTCAAATCTGGTGGTGTAGGGTATTCTGTTGCGAACATAGTATGGTTGAAGGAATGGGTGAATTTAACCAATAAGAGAATATTATTCTTAGAAGACCATGACTTACAGAGGGGGTGGCATGCTTTTTTATGGGATGTTGGGAAAACTAGCCAGAAATTTTTTCACAGACACCTAATCAGAGATTCATTATTGACTAATTGGAAGAAAATACACTATTTAAAAATACCAATTTGGATCTCAACAATGGAGGCGATTTATCCAAATAATCTGGATATTACTAAAATGATTAAAATATAAGGACCTATTGGATACGCAAGGAAATCTGAAATCGGGGCAAGACATTCAAGATCGGGGATTAAAAATTGATCAGTGGGCATATCTTCAAATTCAAAGTAGATATAAACAGGACAAGAAAGAATTTGGAATTAACAATAAACTCCAGCAATTAGATAAAATTTTATTAGGATCAGGCAAAAAAAAATAACAAAATTGTATAATTATTTATTAGAAGTAGAATTAGAAGAACAAATTGTAAAAGGGAACATGATAGCTTGGAGTAGGAATATAGGACGTAGTATCACCATAACAGAATGGGGAAAGGTCTGGGATAAAAGTAATAAAATTACAAAGTTGGTACCATACAAAGAAAATGCCTATAAAATGTTCTATAGATGGCACCTTCCTCCTTTGAGATTAGCGAAGATGTACCCCAATATGAGTTCAAATTGCTAGAAATGCAAAAAAAAAAAAAGAGGGAACTTTCTTCCATATGTGGTGGTCTTGTACAGAAGCTCAAAAATATTGGCAGAAAATTAGAAATTGGCTGGAGGAAATGACAAGAGGACAGATCGAATTCAAACCAGATTCCTTTCTATTAGGGATCTTTGATAAACAAATACCCAAAAAAGTGAAATATATAATAATACATATTTTGACAGTGGCCAGATTGACTTTTGCACAATGTTGGAAACAGCCTCATGTTCCATCAGAGGAGATGATTATTCAAAAATTTTCAAGTTGTACAGAAATGGACAAACTAACCTTGGCATTAAAAGATAAAGACACTTCAATATACTACAACAGCTGGAACTGCTGGTACAAATGGATAGACCAAAGATAGTTTTCACACTAAAAGGCAAAAGAGGATAGGATAGAATCATAGTAGTGATATACAGATATATGTAAGGATTAAGTGTGTATATGGCATAAAATAAGGATAAAAAGGAGGTCTCACAAACTGTTGAAGATAAAAATGTTTTTAATCGTTTTCTATCTTTTTCTTTCTATTTTCTTCTTTTCTTTTTCTCTCTTACATTTATGTATGTGTTGTTGGTCTGTTTTAATTGTAAAATCAATAAAATTTATTTTAAAAAAAGAATAAACACAAGTTTAAATATAAGAAATAGGAACTAATAATTGAGGACAACGGGACAGGATGGTAGGCATGATTGTATGCACACCCCTTACAAACCTCTTAGGAATGGGGCGAGGTCAATAGAGGTTAGTTTGAGGATAAAGGAGTGGGGGTTTGAACAGGTGAAAACAGAATCAGGTAGTGAGTTCCAGACATTGACGACTCTGTTGCTGAAATCGTACTTCCTGCAATCAAGTTTGGAGTGGTTTACATTAAGTTTATATCTGTTGTGTGCTCTTGTGTTGTGGTTAAAGCTGAAATATTCATTAATTGGTAAGACGTTGTAACATGTGATTTTATGTACTATGCTTAAGTCCAATCTTATTGAGTCCATTTGGGATGTTTGGTTTTATAGGTAGACCTACCTTATCACTTACCACTCAAGTCTACAAAGCTACGGTGGTGCTAAAAAGAAGACTTTAAAGTATTTCTCAAAGTTGCGGTTATCAGAGTTATGTGGTGGTGACGCTGGCTTGCATTTACAATGGCAGTGTTGTCCCACAGTCACGGACTCATCATTTGGAACATACACCACTGACTTCTAACAAACGAAATGAATTGGAAATTGACAGAAAGTTGTAAGTCACAGTCATGTTACATTGCACTGAGCAGACCACGGTGTTTCACTGAATGACAACGCCATTTAGGATTGGACTTGCTAGTCCCAATGGCTGTTGGTAAGTGAGGACTACCTGAATTGGGTTATCATCTGTGTGGTTGTGGACAGTATTTCTTGCCTATTTCTTATTTGGAGTGGTGGATTTCCATGAGCAAAAATGGTTCTTTAAATCTTACCGAGGCTTTTGGGAACATTTCACCTGTTAATCCACCTACCCACCTAATCCCATAGTTTTACATTTAGATCGAAAAGTGTGAGTGTGCCCACATATATGTGTATATGTATGATCTGTCCCCAGCACTTCCAGATATATTTAACTCTGCAGTTCTATGAATTCAGTAAGTAAATTTCCCAATTATGTGGGTATTTGAACATTGATCTCACTAGACATGTATATTGAAAATGAATCATAATGTAAGAGATTAAAAAAGCATTTTGGCATCTTTGGCATGTTTTATTGTAATATACATGCTTTTTGCTCTTGTTTTTTTTTTTTTTTCAAATGCTATGTAGCTATTTTATAAACCATAATTAAACTAACCCTTTTATGTGAAACTTACAGGCTAAAGAAAGCACTGTGGAGAACTGAGAATCACACGCTGCATTAAAATGCAAAGCAAACCAAGGCAGCAATCAAAATCCCATCAGGTGATAGACAAGGAAAACCCCAAAACTCTTGTTCTTCCCCAGCAGGTAACAGCAAGGAAGAGAAAACCAGGAAAAGAGTTTTGAACTGGAGAAAATAAGTGTATGTAGAAAAAATATATCCAAATATCAAGGGGGTTAATTTCCTAGCTCAGAAAAAGAGGGAAATAGCTGGAAGTCAGTGGGAAGGAAAAGCTCACCTGGACAGCCAGATAAGGCAGATCACAATACAGGCCTCGCCCTGTGAGGATGCAAATAGTAGCTTGAATCAAAACTCCATCCACCAAGGGATTCAGAGCATTTTTTACGTCCTTGAGAATCCAAGAATGTCAGTGGTGGAAATGATCCACAGATGTGCCTATTGTGGGAAAAGCACAGATTGTAGATCACAGCTAATTATGCATGAGAGGATCCACACTGATGAAAAGCCATATCAATGCTCCCAATGTAACAAAAGCTTTGGTCAGAACAGCTCCCTGGTTGTTCATGAAAGGACTACACACACCAGAGAGGAGTCCTACCAGTGCTCCAGATGCGGCAAAAACTACAGTGAACAGGGCAAGCTGATAATACACCAGAGGATTCACACTGTGGAGAAACGGTTTGAGTGTCCAGATTGTGGGAAAGGTTTCAGTCAGAATTCCTACCTGGCGATACACAAGAGGATTCATACAGGGGAGAAACCTTATAAGTGTCTGGTTTGTGGGAAAAGTTTCAATCGGAATTTTGAACTGGTGATACACCAGAGGACTCACACAGGAGAGAAACCATATGAGTGTCCAGATTGTGGAAAAAGTTTCAGTCAGAATTCCAACCTGGTGATACACCAGGCAACACACACAGGAGAGAAACCATATGAATGTCCGGTTTGTGGAAAAAAATTTCGTCGGAATTCCCACCTGATGATACACCAGAAGATTCACACAGGAGAGAAACCGTATGAGTGCCCAGTTTGCGGAATAAGTTTCAGTCAGAATTCTGATTTGGTGAGACACCAGAGGACTCATACAGGAGAGAAACCATATGAATGTCCAGATTGTGGGAAAAATTTCAGTCGAAATTCCAGCCTGGCAATACACCAGAGGACTCACACAGGAGAAAAAGCATATGAGTGTGCAGATTGTGGGAAAAGTTTCAGTCAGAATTCTCATCTGATGACACACAAGAAGATTCACAAAGGAGAGAAACCACATGAATGTACAGCTTGCGGGAAAAGTTTCCTCCGGAATTCAGATCTGGTGATACACCAGAGAAGTCACACAGGAGAGAAACCATATGAGTGTCCAGATTGTGGGAAAGATTTTAGTACTAGGTCTGGTCTTATAAATCATGTAGGTATACATACAGGGGAGAAACCATTCAAATGCCTGGACTGTGGACGGTCTTTCACAAAAAATTCCTCCCTTACTGCGCACAGGAAAATTCACATGATGCAGGAGATGATAAGTTTAGAGAAGTCTTGAAATTCATTTCTGGTGTCCTATTGGAAGTCAGGATAAACAACTGATTCCTGACTCTGTGACTTGATTCTTGTTAGTCAAGTGTCTCATGAGACATCAAGGATGAGTGAGAAAAAAATGGAAAATGTTAGTTTGATAAAGGTAAACAATACATATCTGGCCACCAGCAGAAGTAACTATGTTTACATGAGCACAAATTTTAGCTATGGAAATGAATGATCCTGATTTTGCTGAGTTTAGGAGACACCAAAGACTTGCAGGGTTGTTCATTTCACTAACATGATTCAGAGGACTGGTTATAATTTTTTTTCTAATGGGTCGCTTTGCATAGGATACCTCTGCAAAAGGACACCCACAACCAGGTCAAGGGTGAGGAGGAACCAAAAACCTCTTTTGGCCTGAGCCTGCAGCTCCAAGTAGTTTCAAATTTAAACATGTCGAAAATCTAATTTTTAAAACATTAAAATTATATTTAATGTTTCATTCATTTTGGATGTCTCTTTTTCCCCCCATAGCTTTCGTCACGTCTCATTATGGTTAAGAATATTTAAAAAAACCCTTGAAATGGCCAAAGCCTCTGAATCTTTGACAAGGCTTTACTGTAGTGCGTAATTGTGCATTCTAATCTAAAGCAATGCTTAGAATCCATCCCAGTGAGGACAAATTATATATATTATCCATGGGTTTCTTATTTCTTTGGAGAATAAAGTTGGACACTTAAGACAGGGACAAGAAGAACTTGAAGGAGTTTGTGGCTTTACTGGCTACTGCAAGAGTGCATTGCAAAGAGTGCTTTTTTCTTTCTTTCTTGGAGATGTCTGATGCACACAATCAAAGCCCCAGAAGGCAAGAAAGGGAGGCAATGGGTATGAATCTGGGCATGAAAATAATAGTTGATGTCATGATTAAGGATTAAGAGCAGAAATATTAAGTGAATTACAAAATAGAAAGAAGACCCATTAAAACTAACATGAGAGAAATAGGAGTATGGGAAACCTCACTCCTAGAAGAATGAACTATTTTGAGGAATATTAAGAGAGGCAGAATATTATATTTCCCCAAAGGAGTAAATGCAGCTGGACTGGTGAATCTAGTCCTAATGGGTTTGTTCTATGTTGTGCCATGTGCTAATGAACTGGTTGTTTGGTTTTCCCAATGTACAGATCTGCACATGGTTCACTGCATTGTATTGCATATTCGTCACTCAGTTTGTGTCTGAGTGTTTTATCCTTGGGATGGACAAGCTTCTGCCTTACTGTATTCTTGGGTTTGAAGTGTGCATGTGGTCAACCAACATAACATACGTAGCATGGCATGCTGGGTGCTTTTGGATGCAACCCCGGCCAGTAGGAGTAAAGTTAGCTCCCTTAAGATGGTGCGGCCATGGGAGCCACAGGCAATCGGTCTTGAAGTTTTGGAATATAGAGAAGTTTTGATCTCCACCAACCTTAAGAAAGCTGACTGTGTAATTCTGTAAAATCTTCACGAACTTTTAGGGCTCCGCACGTAGCTAATCGTAAGATGCATAGAATCACATTTCACTATTTCACTGGGCTCAGTTGCAAAGGTCGGTTGCTAGAAGTCAAAAACGTAGCATTTAATCAGTGAAAACATCTTGCAGATGCTTTAGGTTGAGACGGGACAAGCGCGTTCTTTTGCCTCCTAGTGTGAGCTGGCAGTCAGAGAGGGCAGCGTTCGTGCCCTGAAAAGTGCCTAATACATAATAAAGGAGTTAAAACCATCGAGCACCGTATTGCTAGAAAGGATGAAAGGAGAAGCGCAGGGAAACTTCCGGATCGCTCATGGGAGGAAGGTGGTGTGCAGAGCGGCTTCTGTGCTCTTCCCAGGATGGAAGCAGCAGCTAGCAGGTGAGTTGGGGGCAGCAGGTGGGAGGAGAGTCCGGGAGCAAGTCGGGCTGTTCGGTTCCCTCCACGGCCTGGAAGCAGAGAAGCAACTGGGCCGAAGCGTGTCAGCTGCAGGTTCCTTCCCTCCCCAGATCGGAGCCCGCTGGGGCTGCAGGCTGTGAAACTGGTGGCTGCGATTCTCTACTGGGGGGAAGATCTAAAAAGCCTCTTTCAAGTGAATGTGGATCCTTTGGGAATGGCTCCCCTCCAGAGGTTATGGGGGCTCCGTCACTGGAGGTTTGTAACAGAGAAAGAACCTTGGAGGTCTTTATATCATTTCAGACGAAGGGCTGTCCAGTCTCTATTACAAAGCCTCCAGTGATGCAGCACCCACAACATCTGAAGGCAAACAGTTCCACTGGTGAATTGATAACAGATAATCAGAGTTGGAAGGGACCTTGTAGGTCATCTAGTCCAGGGGTGCCCAACCACTGATCCCCGGACCCGTACCGGTCCGTGGATCATTTTGGACCGGGCTGCCTACTTTGCTTGGTCCAGGGGTCCCTAACCACCAGACCGGTCTGTGGATCATTTTGGACTGGGCCACCTACTTTGCTTGGGCGCCATCTTGTTCCGACGTGCTGGATCAAGTGCTGGTTTTGATGCTGTCCCTCAGCCTCGACCAAAAACATCAGCTCCACGCCGTGCATGGCTGGAGAAAAGGGGGACGTGGTAGCCGCGGAGAAGCTGCTGTCCCTGGTGAAGAAGGAGGCTCCCGATTCACCGGGCTTATGCCAGGAGTTCTGCAAGGCGCTGGTGAAGGGAGGCTACGCCGCCGCCGATTACCTGGATCCCAGCCTGAACGAACTGCCCTCGCCCTCTTCGGAAGCGGCCAGCGACCTGGTCAAGGCTCTGGTGAACCTGTTCTTCGATCGCCTCACCGACAGGCGGCTTACAGGTCACTCAGGTGGCTTTCCAGTGTTTGGGAAAGGGGCTGTTATATCTCGAAGTGGGTAAGCCAGAACAGAGCAATGGGGGCAGCAGGGAGCCAAACTGGATATTCTCTTAAAACTAGGTGAGGGCAAGGGGTTGCAGCGAAATGGGGCGAGAGTGATCCGGAAAGAAGAAGGCTCTCCGGGTATTTGGAATGAATCCCCAGAATTCCTTATATGCCTGCATTTCTGAACCTCAACAACTTTAACACTTTAAAATATTCCGAAAGAAGGAAATGTGTGTGGGGGGGAGCAGTATCTAAAACATATACATGAACCATGATTATTAAATCCAATCCAACTTTGATTATAATTAAGTCATAACTAGCTTTTCAATGAGTGGAATATTGTCTCCATATCATGATCAAATGAACCAAGAAGAATGGCGGTCTACCAGCATCCATTTTGTGGCATCCAGATCCCACTAGAATGGGATCGCAAAATATCTACAGCCCAAAATATTTGGGCTGTAGATATTTTGGAAGAAGGGGAATGTGTGGGGATGAGTGGGAAAGTGTAGCTATCTGTTTAACATTTAGTGTATTTAAAGTGAAGAGCAGTGTTTCTCAATTTTAAGAAGTCCGGAATGCTGTCTGGGTAATTTGGGGAGTTGAAGTCCACATAATCTTAAAATTGCTGGAGTTGAAAACACTGGATAGGCAAAGGGTTTCTTAGCACTTACATATGTTTAGTCCAACCCCTACTATATATATATGACAAATCTTTAAAATGTATGGACTTGGACTCTCTGAATTCCCCACACACCTTACAATTGTTGAGATTGTGGAAAGCTGAAGACCATATGGGAGATCAAACCCATCCTAAATGTAAAATCTGAATTGCAGATTATTACCTTACAAAACGCTTTTGGAGAAAACATATTTTGCCAAACATATATTTTTGTTTGATCATCATCAACTGAATCATGATGACTTTATTGGAGTCTAGTCTTGCATTTATACACATTTTTAGTAATCCTCCAACATTGGTTAACTTTGGTTATTGCTTAACTTTCATTACTGTTTAGCATAGTAATTATTACAATTAATTATCTCTAGTTAAAGTCTATGTTATTGCCACTGGAAGATTCTAATACATTTTCCCCATTGGTTTGCCATCCAAGATAAGAACATTCCTGCAATTACAACTCTACACCTCTTGCTATCAATCTAGCTAATCTCATCTAGCAAGCTAGCCCTTGCAAAATGAGCCAGAAACAGAGTTCACTGGAGAGCTTTTTTGGAAAGGGTAAACGAGACAACGATGAGACAGCAGACGGGTCACAGACTGCCTGCAAAAAGAAAGCGGCATTTAAAAGAAAATACCAAGATTCCTACCTGAGTTACGGGTTCATCGCAACAGGTGATTCACAAGCCCCCCACCCACTCTGTGTAATATGCGGTGACAGAATTACTAATGAAGGCATGAAACCATCAAAACTGCACCGCCACCTGGAGACAAAACACCCAGCATTGAAAGAAAAGCCCTTAGAATATTTTGAAAGAAAAAAACGGGAAAATGAAGGACAGAAACAATTATTGAAGGCCACTACTTCAACAAATGTGTCCGTGCTAAAAGCATCATTCCTGGTTGCGGACCGCATTGCTAAAGCTAAGAAGCCCTCTACTATTGGGGAAGAATTGATTTTGCCTGCTACAAAGGACATTTGCGGTGAACTTTTCGGAGAGGCTGCAGTGAAAAAGGTTGAAAACATCCCCCTTTCAGCGAGCACCGTAACAACAATGAATGAAATAGCAGAGGACATCGAGGCACAGTTACTTGAGAGGATTAATGAGTCACCATGGTACGCGATTCAGGTGGATGAATCTACAGATGTTGACAGCAAAGCAATATTGCTCGTTTTTGTGAGATACATTTTTCAGGATGTACATGAGGATTTGCTATGCTCACTGTTTCGGCCAACTAACACCACAGCTGCAGAGTTATTCATGTCCTTGAATGAGTACATATCAGGGAGGCTTAATTGGTCGCACTGTGTCGGTGTATGCACAGACGGAGCGGCTGCGATGACTGGGCGGCTTTCAGGTCTGACAACGCGGATCAAGGAGGTCGCCTCTGAATGTGAGTCCACACACTGTGTCATCCGTAGCGAAATGCTGGCAAGCCGAAAAATGCCACCTGAGCTTAACAGCGTTTTGCAAGCTGTGATACAAATTATTAACCACATAAAAGTACATGCCCTGAATTCACGTCTGTTCAAACAGCTCTGTGAAGAGATGGATGCAGAACATAGACGCCTCCTCTTGTACACAGAAGTGAGATAACTTTCAAGAGGTAAATCACTGGCAAGAGTTTTTGAGTTAAGAGAGTCACTGCAGAGATTTTACTTGGAAAAACAGTCACCACTGGCAGCATACTTCAGTGACGCTGATTGGATCTTGAAACTTGCTTACCTGTGTGACATTTTTAACCTGCTCAGTGAACTCAAATCTCTCACTTCAGGGGAAAATGACAACCGTTTTCAAGTTGGCAGATAAGGTTGCAGCATTCAAAGCCAAACTGGAGTTATGGAGATGGAGAGTGAACACAGGGATATTTGACATGTTTCAC
Source organism: Pseudonaja textilis (assembly GCF_900518735.1). The sequence goes on from NW_020769614.1 coordinate 61,590, forward strand.
ATAGTAGCAGGGATTATGGAAGAGACTGAGTTTGGACCTTCGTTCACCCAGTTAGTGCATGATCACCTGTTGCAGCTTTCAAAAGAGTTTGAGCATTACTTCCCCATCGCAAGGCTGGGGAAGGAATGGATCCGGAACCCATTTGTGAACAAGCCAGGGGAATCAACTTTAACCCTACAAGAAGAGGAGCAACTAGTTGAAATTGCAAATGATGGTGGCCTTAAATCCATCTTTGAAACAACTTCAAATCTCTTTGCATTCTGGAGTAAAGTCAAAGCAGAACATCCTGACATTGCCACAAAAGCACTGAAAGTCCTGCTTCCATTTTCAACCTCTTATCTTTGTGAGGCGGGGTTTTCTGCATTGACAGCAAAGACCACGGAGTAGACTGGATATAAGGAATACAATTCGAGTGTCACTGTCTCCCATCACCCCCAGATGGAACCGTCTAGTTGCATGAAAACAAGCCCAGAGCTCCCACTGATTCTCCATTTTGGTGAGTTGATATTATAGTGTAATAGTAAATAAAATAAAAAATAAAAATAAAAAAAGCTCTAACCAGTCCTTGAAAAAGTGTTTCTGCGTGAAACTGGTCCCTGGTACAAAAAAGGTTGGAGACCACTGATCTAGTCCAATCCCCCACCCAAATGGGAGACTCTACACCATTTCTGACAAATGGCAGTCCAATCTCTTCTTGAAAGTCTCAAGGGATGGCGCTTCCACAACTTCCGAGGGCAAGCTGTTCTATTGGTTGATTGTTCTCGCTGTCAGAAAGTTTCTCCTTATTTCCAGGTTGAATCTCTCCTTGTTCAGTTTCCATCCATTATTCCTTGTCTGGCCCACAGGCGCTTTAGAAAATAGATTGACCCCTTCCTTCCCAGCTAGCTTCTGACAAACAAATCAGTGGAGATACCGGCAGGAATTTGCAAGCCACAGTCATGTGAAATTGCCTTTAACAACCCACAGTAATTTGAGTAACAACTGCAGAGGAACAGGTGTAAGTTGACAGTCTCATGTGACAACATGCTCATGATTGGACTGCTTAGTGTCCAGGTACCAGTCCCAATTGTGGTCAATAAGTGAGGACTGCTTGAATTGGGATATCACCAGAGGAGTGATATCCCAATTCCCAATATTGTGGTGATCACCAGTATCTTCTGCCCATATTTGGAACTGAGGACTTCTATGAGCAAAACAGGTGCTTCAAATCTTGCAGAGACATTATTTCATCAATCAAAGCCCCACATTTCTAAAATTATCTCAAAAGGTTTAACTAACTATTCTGGAATATTTTTTCAGGCTTGAAAGACATGGATTTTTGACTTTTATTTATTTGTAGGTGTCTGTATCTGTATTTCTCTTTGTGAGCATATATCTGCCATTAGAATAATCTATACCGAGCATTTTCAGATATATTTGGTGATAAGCCTTTGCAGTGCTAAGAATTTGTGATTGACCCAAATCAACAAAAGAAGTTCATGAGTGAATGGATATTTGAATTTGCATCGTAACAGTCTTCCAGGTGTCAAATCAATCAGGATTAATGTAAGAAGTTATTCTAGCATTGTGGCATGTTTGCTTTTTTGTTGTAATGTATAACTTTTTTTCATATCTACAATTGTTTTTTTTATTAACAATTAACATTGCACTTTTCTTTGAATCCTATAGGCAAAGAAGCTGAAAATAAGAGCACACTGACAATAAGAGCCATTGATAATAACAAGCAACTTTGAAAAGGAAAGAAAATCAAGCCAGAAATAAAAATATTTTCCATTTCCTTCAGAAAACCACGCAATTCTCCTTCTCCAGCAGTAGATAGACAAAAGAGAGAAAATTAAGAAAGATTTCAAACTGGAATAAGCAGATTATGCAGAACTCAAGCATAATTTCATGAAAAGTCAAGGAAGATTATTTTTTATTCGGCAAAAGAGGGAAATATCTGGAAATTAGTGTGGTGGAAAGGGTCAATTGGATAGCTACATAGGCCAGATTGTGATGCAGGCCTCGCTCTGGGAGGAAGAAAAAGGCTTTAATCAAAACTCCACTGAAAGGAGGATCACAGATATTTTTGCTGTCAAGAATATTAGTGTTGGAAAAGCTCCATAGATGCCCCTATTGTGGGAAAAACACAGATTGCAAACCACAGCTGATTATGCACGAGAAGATCCACACAGAATAAAATCCATAAAAGTGTTCCCAATGTAGAAAATACTTTAGTGAGCATGGCAACATGGTGATACATCAGAGGACTCACATCCTATATCTGTGTCCAGATTGTGTAAAAGTTTCATTGGAAATTCCCACCTTATGAGACAACAGAGAACTCGCATAGGGGAGAAACTCTTTGAGTGCCCTATCTGTGGGAAAAGTTTCAGTCACAATTACAGCCTGGTGAACCACCAGAGGACTCACACAGGAGAGAAACCTTTTGAATGTCCTGATTGTGGAAAAAGTTTCAGTCAAAATTCCAACCTAGTGAGACACAAAAGGACTCACACAAGGGAGAAACTGTTTGAATGTCCTGATTGTGGTAAAGGTTTTAGTCAAAATTCCAACCTTATTAGCCACCAGAAAACACATGCAGGAGAGAAACTGTTTGAATGTCCTGATTGTGGAAAAAGTTTCATTAGAAATTCCCACCTCGTGACACACCAGAGAACTCACACAGGAGAAAAACCTTTTGAATGTCCTGATTGTGAAAAATGTTTCAATCAAAATTCCAACCTGGTGATACACCAGAGGACTCACACAGGAGAGAAACCCTTTGAATGTACTCATTGTGGGAAAAGTTTCATTAGAAATTCCCACCTCCTTAGCCATCAGAGGATTCACACAGAAGGGATACCCTTTGAATGTCCTGATTGTGGGAAATGTTTCAGTGAGAATTTCAGCCTGGTGAAACACCAGAAAACACACACAGTAGAGAAACCATTTGAATGTCTGGTTTGTGGAAAAAAATTTCGTCGGAATTACAACCTGATGATACACCAGAAGATTCACACAGGAGAGAAACAGTATGAGTGTCCAGATTGTGGAATAAGTTTCAGTCAGAATTCTGATTTGGTGAGACACCAAAGGACTCACACAGGAGAGAAACCATATGAATGTCTGGTTTGTGGAAAAAAATTTCGTCGGAATTCCCACCTGATGATACACCAGAAGATTCACACGGGAGAGAAACCGTATGAGTGTCCAGATTGTGGAATAAGTTTCAGTCAGAATTCTGGTTTAGTGAGACACCAGAGGGCTCACACAGGAGAGAAACCTTATGAATGTCCAGATTGTGGGAAAAATTTCAGTCGAAATTCCAGCCTGGCAATACACCAGAGAACTCACACAGGAGAGAAACCATATGAGTGTGCAGATTGTGGAAAAAGTTTCAGTCAGAATTCTCATCTGATGATACACAAGAAGATTCACAAAGGAGAGAGACCATATGAATGTGCAGATTGTGGGAAAAGTTTCCTCCGGAATTCAGATTTGGTGATACACCAGAGAAGTCACACCGGAGAGAAACCATATGAGTGTCCAGATTGTGGGAAAGATTTTAGTACCAAGTCTGGTCTTATAAATCATGTAGGTATACACACAGGGGAGAAACCATTCAAATGCCTGGACTGTGGACGGTGTTTCACAAACAGTTCCTCCCTTACTGTGCACAAGAAAGTTCACATGATGCAGGAGATAAGTTTAGAGAAGTCTTGAAATTCATTTCTGGTGTCCTATTGGAAGTCAAAATGAACAATTAATTGGCCTGATTCTTGTTAGTCAAATGTCTTATGAGACATTAAGGATGAGTGAGAAAAAATGGAAAATGTTAGTTTGATAAAGGTAAACAATACATATCTGGCCATCTGCAGAAGTGACTATGTTTACATTAATACAAATGGTGCAATTTGCAAATTGAACATTATAGAACATAGAAACGCAACATGCAGAATTTCAGTGTTCTGCACTCTGGGTGTTTTTCAGATTTTGAGGCCACAATTTCCCAGCCAGCATATCCTTTGTACAAAATGTCTGTGAGTCATAAGTAACCTTTCTGAGTGGTTCCAGTAAGCTGCTGAAGCTTCTAAAAAAATACATTGTAAAAAAATAAGCACAGAGGTTGTAGCTTTAGCAGAAAAAAACATTGTGGTTTTGAATACAGAGTTCTTAGGTTCGTTAACAATCCCTGCCGGGATCTTTTCTTGGAGGTGCCTGCTTGTTACCCCAATGGTAACAGCGTCAAAATGCTGTCAAATCTGTTGCAAATGCCTTGGTGTTGGAGCTGTAAGAAATAAATTATATGGTAGAAGATGTTTCATTACTACAAAGAGCATTGTGTGGCTGTTTAAATAGCTTTTGAGAATGAAAGAAATGGGTATTGTCAGCATTGCTATGAATTTGGGGTAAGATAATGTAAAGCTGTCTTCCCAACACACGGAAGATTGGTTCCATTTCTTTCGTTCCTCAGGGCTTTTTAAAATTTTCCAAATAATCCCTACAAGTAAAGAGAGGAACAATCATTGGAGCAGAAAACTGGAATTTTCGCTATGGAAATGAATAATTCTGATTTTGCTGAGTTTAGGAGACACCAAAGAATTGCAGGTTTGCTCATTTCACCAACACGATTCAGAGGACTGGTTATAATTTTTGTTTCTAGTGGATCACTTTGCATAGGACCCCTCTGCAAAAGGACACCAGGTCAGGGATGAGGAGGAATCAAGAACCTCTTTTGGCCTGAGCCTGCAGCTCCAGGTAGTTTCCAACTTAAACATGTTGAAAGTCTCTAATTTTTAAAACATTAAAATTATATTTAATGTTTCATTCATTTTTGGTGTCTCTTTTCCCCCCCATAGCTTTCATCATGTCTCATAATTAAGAATATTTTAAAAAACCCTTGAAATGGCCAAAGCCTCTGAATCTTTGACAAGTCTTTACTGTAGTGCGTAATTGTGCATTCTAATCTAAAGCAATGCTTAGAATCCATCCCAGTGAGGACAAATTATATATATTATCCATGGGTTTCTTATTTCTTTGGAGAATAAAGTTGGACACTTAAGACAGGGACAAGAAGAACTTGAAGGCATTTGTGGCTTTACTGGCTGCTGCAAGAGTTCATTGCAAAGAGTGCATTTTTTTCTTTTCTTGGAGATGTCTGATGCACACAATCAAAGCTGCAGAAGGCAAGAAAGCGAGGCAATGGGTATATTGGAAGAAATATCCTGGGTTCAGTTCCAAGTGGGGAAGAAAGATACTGGAAACACGGTGACTGCTTGGAAAGATGGTTTAATGGTGGACAGGATCACATGCCTTGGGTGAAGAAAAAGGGGAAAGATGGTTTTGTGCCCTTTGTTGGGATTTGATTTTGAGCTCATATTCTGATTGGTTGTCGGGCTCCCATGGGGCCATGCAGGGGCAACTCTGTAGGCTGTCCTACAGAGTTGACCCTTGGTGGATGATGATGTAATGAAAGGGCTTTGGGCAATTCCCTATTATGGCTCTTACCTGGAGTAGGTCTTTGTTATGTAAAATAGACTGGCCCAGGCCAGAGTAATAACTTATTAGCAAAGGGGAGGGGGTGAATTTCTGTCTCTTGAGTTTCTACTTTTCTTTTTAGGGGAAATATTCTGCCTTTTTAGTATATCCTAAACTATATCATTTTCCTAGGAGAGGAGTTGGTTTTAACTTCCAACCACAGGTATGAATCTCTGCATAAAAATAATAGTTTATGTCATGATTAAGGATTAAGTTCAGAGCAGAAATATTAAATGAATTACAAAATAAAAAGAAGACACATTAAAACTAACATGAGAGAAGTAGGAGTGTGGGATGCCCCCCTCCTAGAAGAATGAAATATTTTGGCGAATATTAAAAGGCAGAATATTATATTTCTCCAAGGGAAAAATGGAGAAACATGTTCTTAAAGGCAGAAAGCAGCCTCAGTCTTTCTTAATAGCTCCCAGCAGATTCCTGAAGTCTTTAGAGATGGCTATTTTGTGCCCATTGAGAAAGACTTAGCCAGCCTATTCACAAACAAAACACCTTCACTTCTAGCGATGGGATTAAATTTACATCCCCCTCTACCCAAATTCTAAGAGCAGCACATGACCTTTAGGCCATAATAGGATTAACCCGCCAGCATTAGAACAGCAAAAGACACCAGGCTCACTACATTGCACAACTCCTACAGCATTTCAGAAACTAAAAATCCTTGCACTCATCCAGTTAAGTTGTCAGTTGTCCCAGAACCACATGCTGTAGGTAGTTCTGTTCGTCAATAAACAACCTTCCTTTCTAAGCAACCTCTATTTTATTTCCAGCGCCTTTGCACCAGGTTGGAACGGGATTGGATTTTTCTTCCAATAGAATACCCAACAACAACAAAACCCCTCTTTACAATAAAAATATAAATTAGACTCCCAAAACTTACTAACATGATGTCTCTAACAAACTTGAGCAAATTAAAAGGCAGCCCAAATGCCACAGAGGTCCAGGCCAGACGTCCCCAGCCCACACAGGAATACTCCCATTTCAGAAGTCTGAAGCTCAGTGTCAGGTGAGACTCCATTCAAAATCCAAGAAAGAAAACCCCAGACTCCATTGTTGTAGAGAAAAGGACTTTTACTTAAAATTGAAGTGGTAGCATCAGAAGAATACAAAATCTGAGGCAATAGGTGTGAAAAAATCATACATAGAAAGTTGCCCCGTGTTTCCACCCCCACAACAGTTCAAACCGGCCATCCAGTCTGAGATGTGTGTAATGTCATGTGGGGCATCTTCAGGTGATGTTTCACACTGGTATGCCAAGACGGTTGACCTTGCCTTACAGAGATAAGAGGTTACATCTGCACAGTAAGCAAGTAAGCATCACAACTTTTACATTTCATCTACTTAAACCCCCAACAACCCTTCCGCCCCCAGCCCAATTATTCTTCCCTGCCTGTTTCTATGGCAGCTGGAAAGACAATCAGAAGAAGGATTCTTGGAGGCTGACACTCAGATTGAAAGACGTTAGTTGTCTGGAGGGTAAGGATGAGCCAATTGCAAAGATGTTGGACTGTTGGAGTAGCACGAACAGCTCAATGGGTAGATTTTGTGGGGAAGATGATGAACCAGGTTGGTGTAGTGGTGAGGGCACTAGGTTAGAGACTGGGAAATACTCAGTTCCAGTCCTGCCTTAAAGTGCCTTAAGGACGGACTGGAAATACTGAGTTCAGCTTTGGCCAGGCCTATCAGCAGCATAGGGGGAAACTGCTTGAGTTGACTGACTTAAAAGGCACCAAACCCAAACATCCTCAAGAACACTGGATGGAAAGCCATGAGTTCTAATTCAGTGTTAGGTTAAGCATACACTATGGAATATTGAGAGGCCCAAAGTATGTATCGGTAAGGTTGTGCAGGCTGGAGGACATTTACTCTGTAAATTACAAAATGCTACCCAGGAAGTGCTTTGTATGCCACCTTAAGTTCCTGAATGAAAAGGAAATCAATAAAATGTTGGAGTTATTTTATTCCAGATTCTTCCACACAATAGAGCCCAGAACCAATAGCCACTATTCATACCACCCATATCTTATTAAATCTGCATTAAAAAAGGCTTTGTAACGTATCCTTCTAAAAAGGTTAGCCTAGCTGTGTCTTTAATGGGCTAGTCTACTTTTGGCCTTTGTTTTTTTACATTTTTTTGGAAACATTTCTTCCACCATATATAGGCAATCAGCCCCTCTTTCTTAGGCTCCATTTTCTAGGCTTTGCTGCATATTTTTCTCTCTGTGACTTAAATGGAGACCTCAGTGCAAGCAAATTTACAGAAATATATGGCCTTTGGCATTTAGCAGATATTTAAAAAAAAATTCCTCGAGGAATGACAATTTGTGGTTGGTGCTTTTGGAAACAGCTTTGACCAGCAGGAGTGAAGCTCTCTTCCCTGGAGCATCTAGCCTGGTGCTGCCAATGTCCTAAATCCTTGAGAGGCACAGGAAATCACTCTTTTTAAGTTTTTGGATGTAGAGAGGCTTTGACTTCCACTGAGAGTCACACCCCTAAGAAAGCTGATTATGTAATTCTATAAAACCTTCATGAATTTTTAGGACTCAGCAAGCATGGAGCTAATCTCAGTAAGCTGAGTAGCAGCTTATTATTTCATTTGGCTCAGTTGCAAAAGCCAGTTGCTAGAAGTTCGTAACGATTTGATAGCATTTAATCAGCGAAAACATCTTGCAAAAGACATATTTTTCTGCCTTGCTATCAGAAGATGGCAGTCGAATAGGCCAGGGATCTCCAAACCTTGGCAACTTTTAAAAGACTTGTGGACTTCAACTCCCAGAGTTCCTCAGCCAGCCAAGCTGTCTGAGGAATTCTGGGAGTTGAAGTCCACAAGTCTGAAAGTTACGAAGGTTAAAAACCCCTTGGGATAGGCAACATTTGTGCCTGAAAAGCGCATAATACATAATAAAGGCGTTAAAACCATCGAGTACCGCATTGCTAGAAAGGATGGGAGGAGAGAAGAAGCGCAGAGGAATTTCCTCTGCTTAATCACTCATGGGGCGGTAGGTGGTGCGAAGTTTGGTTGTTGGGCTGTTCCCCGGCTTGAAGCAGCGGCTGCCAGGTAAGATGAGGACAGGTTAGAGAAGGATCCGGAAGCAAGTAGTGCTGTTGGGGTTTCCTCCACCGCCTGGAAGCTGGTGCTGCCGGTTGCTTCCCTCCCCAAATTTAAGCCCTTTGGTATTGCACGCTGTTAAAACTGGTGGCTGCAATTTTCTGCTGGCGGGAAGATTTTTTTTTTTAAAAAAAGTCTCTTTCAAGACAGGGTTGAAGCTTTGGGGATCACTCCCCTCCAGAGGTTGTGGGTGCTCCGTCACTGGAGGTTTGTAACAGAGTAACACAACTGGAAAGAACCTTGGAGGTCTTCTGTTCCAAACAGGAGACCCAATATCATTTGTTCCAACCTCCTGTTCAAGCATTTCAGACAAATGGCTGTCCGGTATCTGTTTCAAAGCCTCCAGTGATGGAGCACCCACAACGTCTGAAGGCAAACTGTTCCACTGGTTAACTGTTCTTGGTGTCAGGAAATTTCTCAGTTCTAGACAGCTTATCTCCTTGCTTAGTTTCCATCCAGTTTCTTGTTCTGCTTTCAGGGGCTTTGGAGGTTAACCCACCTCATCCTATCATGGCACCCCTAGTTCTTCTTTTCACTAGACTAGACATACCCAATTCCTGCAACCCTTCTTTATATGTTTAGTCTCCAGCCTCTCCTCATCCCCCGCCCCCAAAAATCATCCTCACTGTTCTTCTCTGGCCTCTTTATAGAGTCTGAACGCCCTTTTTATATTATGGTGATCAAAACTGGATGCAGTATTCCAAGTGTGGTGTTACCAAAGCCTTATAAATTGGTATTAGCACTTCATGTGATCTTGATTCTATCACTCTGTTTAGGCAGCCTAGGATTGTCTTGGCTTTTTTGGCCATTGCATCACACTATTGGGTCATATTTAAGTGATTGTCCACTAGGATTTCAAGGTTCATCTTGAAGTTACTGCTGTTGAGCCAGGTTGTACCTATTTTGTACTTTTACATTTGCTTTTTCTTGGCTAAGTGTAAAACATTTTTTTCTCCATTGATTCATTTTGTTAGATAGTGCCCAGTGTTGAAATCTATCGAGATTCTTCTATATCTTGAACTTATCTTCTGAGGTATTGGCTATTCCTGCCAACTTAGTGTCATCTCCAAATTTGAGGAGTTCTCCTTTTATTCCCTCATTGAAATTGTTGATGAACAATTGTTAGTGAGATTTAAAATGTTCCAAAATTTATACTCACAAATTCGACAGACAATTCTGATGTACAAAGATTAAAAATGTGTTTGCAAAGGCAGGCCTTCTCGTCCCTTCCCAAAGTGGATTGAGATCATGAAGCGCAAAATCCCATATTCAAGCTATACATTTATATCCCCTACACAAAGCCCTCCCAACTTCCCCTTATTATTTTAAACAATACTATAAGCTAAACCAGGGGTCCCCAAACTTGGCAACTTTAAGACTTGCAGACTTCAACTCCCAGAATTCCTCAGCCAAGAATGTTTGTGCAAGAATGCCTTTCTGTCGCAAAAGAGAAAAACATCTGGGCAGTTCTTGTACTTATTTTCTAACTATTTTGTCTTTTAATTCAATTCTTGGTAAAGCCTTCCCTCCCCATATATGGTACCCCAAACAACATTTCATATGGTGATATTCCCACATCTTTTCTAGGTTGAGTTTGTATTCTCAGCAATGCCAAGGGAAGACATTTATTTGCATTTACATAAGGGAATGCTTCCACCCATCTAGTCAAATGATCCACAATGACGTACAAATATTTCATCCTCCCCGCCAAAGGTAATTCAGTATAGCCTATTTAGATTTTCTGAAAAGGGCGTAATGTCATGTGAAACTGCCTTTAACAACCCACAGTGATTTAACAACTGCACAGATATAAGTTGGCAGTCTCATGTGACAACATGCTTATGATTGGACTGCTTAGTGTCCAGATACCAGTCCCAATTGTGGTCAATAAGTGAGGACTGCTTGAATTGGGATGTCACCAGAGGAGTTGTAGACAGTATTTTCTGCCCATATTTGGAGCCGAGGACTTCCATGAGCAAAATGGGTGCTTCAAATTTGGCAGAGCCCTCATTTCATCAATTAAAACCCCACGTTTCTATAATTATCTCAGGTTTAACTAACCATTTCGGAATATTTTTTCAGGCTTGAAAGACATGGATTTTTGACTTTTATGTATTTGTAGGTGTCTGTATCTGTATTTCTCTCTGTGAGCATATGTCTGCAATTAGAATAATCTATACTGAGCATTTTCAGATATATTTGGTGATAAGCCTTTGTAGTGCTAAGAATTTGTGATTGACCCAAATTAACTAGGGAATTTCATGATTGAATGGATATTTGAACCTGAATCTGGGTAATCTTTCATGTATAAAATGAATCATGATTAATTTAAGAGGTTATTTTAGCATTGTGGTATGTTCGCTTTTTTGTTGTACCGAATAATTTTTTCTTTTTTCATATCTTCTACAGCCACTTCACAAACAATGAACATTATACTTTTCTTTGAATCCTATAGGCAAAGAAGCTGAAAATAAGAGCACACTGACAATAAGAGCAACTGATAATAACAAGTAACTTTGAAAAGGAAAGAAAATCAAGCCAGAAATAAAAATATTTTCCATTTCATTCACACAATTCTCCTCCTCCTCCTCCTCCAGAGGTTGTTAGACAAAAGAGAGAAAATTAAGAAAGATTTCAAACTTGAATAAGCAGATTATGCAGAACTCAAGAATACATTACATGAAAAATCAAGGAAGATTATTTTTTATTCTGCAAAAGAGGGAAATATCTGGAAATTAGTGTGGTGGATAGCTACACAGGGCAGATTGTGATGCAGGCCTCGCTCTGGGAGGAAAAAAAAGGCTTTAATTAAAACTCCACTAAAAGGGGAATCACAGATATTTCTGCTGTCAAGAATATTAGTGTTGGAAAAGCTCCATAGATGCCCCTATTGTAGGAAAGGCACAGATTGCAAACCACAGCTGATTATGCATGAGAAGATCCACACAGAATAAAATCCATAAAAGTGTTCCCAATGTAGAAAATACTTTAGTGAGCATGGCAACATGGTGATACATCAGAGGACTCACATCCTATATCTGTGTCCAGATTGTTTGAAAGTTTCATTGGAAATTCCCACCTCATGAGACAACAGAAGGCTCGCATAGGGGAGAAACCCTTTGAATGCCCTATCTGTGGGAAAAGTTTCAGTCACAATTACAGCCTGGTGACCCACCAGAGGACTCACACAGGAGAGAAACCTTTTGAATGTCCTGATTGTGGACAAAGTTTCAGCCAAAATTCCAACCTGGTGAGACACAAAAGGACTCACACAGGAGAGAAACCTTTTGAATGTACTGATTGTGGAAAAAGTTTCATTAGAAATTCTCACCTTGTGAGACACAAGAGGACTCACACAGGAGAAAAACCTTTTGAATGTCCTGATTGTGAAAAATGTTTCAATCAAAATTCCAACCTGGTGATACACCAGAGGACTCACACAGGAGAGAAACCTTTTGAATGTACTGATTGTGGGAAAAGTTTCATTAGAAATTCCCACCTCCTTAGCCATCAGAGGATTCACACAGAAGGGATACCCTTTGAATGTCCTGATTGTGGGAAGTGTTTCAGTGAGAATTTCAGCCTGGTGAAACATCAGAGGACTCACATAGGAAAAAAACTGTTTGAATGTTCTGATTGTAGAAAAAGTTTCAATCAGAATTCCCAGCTTGTGATACACCAGAGGATTCACACAGGAGAGAAACCCTTTGAATGTCCTGATTGTGGGAATAGTTTCAGTCAGAATTGCCACCTTGTGAGACACCAGAGGATTCACATAGGAAAGAAGCAGTTTGAATGTCCTTTCTGTGGGAAGCGTTTCAATCACAATTCTAACCTAGTGATACACCAGAGGACTCACACAGGAGAGAAACCCTTTGAATGTGCTATCTGTGGAAAAAGTTTCAGTGAGAATTACAGCCTGGTGAAGCACCAGAGGACTCACACAGGAGAGAAACCCTTTGAATGTGCTATTTGTGGGAAAAGTTTCAGTCACAATTCCAGCCTTGTGATACACCAGAGGGCTCACACAGGAGAGAAACCCTTTGAATGTCCTGATTGTGGGAAAAGTTTCAGTCGGAATTATGACCTGGTGACACACCAGAGGATTCACACAGGAGAGAAACCCTTTGATTGTTCTAATTGTGGGAAAAGTTTCAGTCGGAGTTATGACCTGGTGATACACCAGAGGACTCACACAGGAGAGAAACCCTTTGAATGTCCTGATTGTGGTAAAAGTTTCAGTAAGAATTCCAACCTAGTGAAACACCAGAAGACTCACACAGGAGAGAAACCATTTGAATGTCCTGATTGTGGGAAAAGTTTTGGTGAGAGATCCTACCTCATTGCACACCAGAGGACTCACACCGGAGAGAAACCATTTGAATGTCCTGATTGTGGGAAAAATTTCAGTCAGAGTTCCCAGCTTGTGATACATCAGAGGACTCACACAGGAGAGAAACCATACGAGTGTCCAGACTGTGGAAAAGCTTTCAGTACTAGCTCTAATCTTATAAATCATGTGCTTATACACACAGGGGAAAAACCGTTTAAGTGCCCTGAATGTAGACAGTGTTTCAGAAAACATTCCACCCTTATCACACATAAGAAAATTCACATGAGGCCCACAGTGATGAGTGTAAAGAAGTCTTGAATTTTATTTCTAATGTTCCATTGTAAGTCCAGCTGAGAAATTGACCCTTTAATTTGACTACAAAGAATTTGCCTGATTTTTTTGTAGTCAAATATGTCGTATTAGACGGGAAGGAGGAAAGAAAATATTGGGATATATTAGCTTGATATCTGGCCATCAATAGCAGAAGTTGCAGGATATTTAATTTTGCAGAAATTGTACAATTCTATAAAAATCATTTTGGGAGTGTTCTGTGCATTTTTATCATGATAAATGATAGAAAAGCCACATGCAGAGTCCCAGCATTCTTCTCACTTTGTGTCCTCGAGATTTTCAGTCCCAGAATTTCCTCAGAATGAAAGTTTGAAGTTCAAATTAAAAAGTGTAAAATATGTATTATTTAGAGCAGGGGTCGCCAACCTTTTGGACCTCAGGGACCACCAAACTCATAATTTTTGATCCCAGGGACCACTAACTGGTTCTGTGGGCGTGGCCTAATTTGTGGGTGTGGCTTGGTGGTCGTGACTGGCTGGGCATGGCTTATGTGTAAATATTATAAATATATAAATATTGAATTTTTTATTAAAAAAGAGCAACCTTTACCCAAAATCAGGCAAAGCAGGCAGGCAGATTGAGTTGCTCACAGAATCACAGATTCATTCAGAGATCTATCTATCTGCCATTGGCTAGCTCAGTCTGTCAAATAAAATTTGCTTGTAAAATTTGCTAGCAAGCAAACTCACAAAATTAACTCACAACACACCATGTATGTAAATATTGAATTTTATATAAAGAAGAGCATTTTTTACCCAAAATTAGGCAAAGCAAGCAGATTGAGTTGCTCACAGAATCATTCAGTGATCTATCTATCTGCCATCGGCTAGCTCAGTCTCTCAAATTTGCTTGCCATGAGTTTGCACTGAATTTGCTTGCAAGCAAACCTTCAGTCCTAAGGGAGGTTCAGCAGAGCTGAAGAACTAAAGACTAGCTAGAAAGCAAGAAATCCAACCATTTCCTGCTTCCTAGCTAATCTAAATCTGGCACAGCAGAACAGATGATTGTCAGAAAAAGGAAAAATAGCAATGTTAGCAGGCAAGTTTGTTGGGTAAGGAGTGAGTGGGCGAACGCTCCGTTCCTGCAGGCAATGTGGGCGGCGCAGCCTTGTGTTTCTGCACAGCCTGGATTAATTGCTTTGGGGTGGTTGCTCTGGGGGTGAGATTTCTCTGCGGCCCACCAAAATTTACTCAAGGCCCACCGGTGGGCCACGGCCCACCGATTGGCGACTGCTGATTTAGAGGATACTCAATCTTGAAAGCTGCAGCCTTGAATGTGAGGCTAGAGTAGGAGGAACAGCTGAATGGATAGATTTTGTGGGGAAAATCCCACAAGGGGATTTTGTGGGTCTCGTCGTCACCAGGCTAGAACCAGCCTAGAACATGGGAGATGTCACCAGCTTAGAACATGGGAAATGTTTATTTCTGGTCCTGCTTTAAGCACAAGGCCATCTCGGAGACCTTGGCCTGTCCCTCTTCTCAGGCCTTGGAAAGGGGAAATCTTCCAAAAAATCTTGCCAAGGAAACAGCAGCAAAGTGGGGGTGCAGGTTAACTGCTAAAAACCTACTTTTGCACCTGAGTCAAACTTGAAGACGTTCTTTGCTTCTCGAGATTAGAGAGTGCTGTGCCATAAAAATTTATGAAGATCTTGTTTGTGTGCCCAGCCACTACATGATTTCATCTTCATCTTATTAATAGAATACTAATAGAATAATGAAACATGGAACAATAACTGAAAGCATCCACCCTCCTTGCTTCTACACCACATCTAGATATGAGATATTCTTTCTATCTACATTCTTGCAGAGCCTAAATCTCACTAAGAGGAGGAATTGCTCAGAACAGCCTTTCCAATCTCCACAGGAATTAGATTTCAGTCTTATTACCAAGCAGCTTGAGCAAAACACTTAAGAGGACACTTCCCCAAAAATAAGACTCAGACTGTGGCTGCTGCCATATACTGTCTGCTAATGCGCACTCACCAAGCTCCTGTGCTGGCCATGTCCACTCACCAGCCCAAGTCTGATGACGATCTTCTACCTCTATTCACAACCAATTTGCCTGCATTTTGTTGGCCCAATCTCAAGTCAGTCAAGTTCCTTTTGGGTTTTGAGCCTATCTTCAAAAGTGGCTTCCCCCCCCCCCCAAGCTTGATGTCATCTGCAAATTTGATCGGTTCCCCTTTTAGCCCTTCATCTAAATCATTTATGAAGATGTATTGAGCCCAAGACCAAACCTTGAGATACCTGACTGCATGCTTCCCTCAATGTAGATGCAGTTCCATTGAGGATTGGTGTGGTTAGTCAGCCAATTGCAAATCCAACGGATGGTGCTATGCTGTATCTCCCACATTGTTCTACCCTACCAAGAAATTGTGGTGGACTTTGTCAAATTTTATTTATTTATTTATTTTGTCATTTTGTATTACAATGCAATAGGAATAGGAATAAATGTAAGTTTAAATATAAGAAATAGGAACTAATAATTGGGGACAATAGGACAGAGACGGTAGGCACGATTGTGCACTTATGCACACCCCTTACAGACCTCTTAGGAATGGGGTGAGGTCAATAGAGGTTAGTTTGAGGATAAAGGAGTGAGGGGTCTGAGCAAGTGACAACAGAATCCGGTGGTGAGTTCCAGAATTGACCTCTGATGCTGAAGTTGTACTTCCTGCAATTGAGTTTGGAGTGGTTTACATTAAGTTTATATCTGTTGTGTGCTCTTGTTCTGCTGAAGTGCAAGAATACTATCTCCACAGCATTTCTCTCATCCATAATTTATTCAAAGAATGCAGATCACATCATCAGAAGCACAAAGTGGCTGGACTGATGTATGATTGAAATTCAAAACAATTAAATTTATCATGAGGAAGGAAGGAAATTGAGGAAGACAGATTGGTCATAGAGATGCAGAATGCACAAGTGACAGATTACAACTAGCTGAACAATTGTAGTGTGTTAGAAACCCACTGTGTGGAGAGCAAGGGGCTTTATGTTGCTTTTTTATTAAATTTATTTATTATTAAAACTTGTTGCACATCTTGCAGTTTGAGGTGACCCTGAGCGTCTTGTTCATAGTGATACTGACACCCATTTTTTTCCTTCTCAAAAGCAATTGAGAATTCTTACTCAATGCATTTTTAAAAATGAAACATTTTCCAGTGTATTGTTTCCCCCTTAAATCGCCCCCATCAAGAGGGATGCAAGAAATACATCAGCAATATGGTGCTGCTATCAGCCAACAGCCATCACAGGCACCTCCAAGAAAAGGAGATCCCAGCACGAGTTGCTAATAAACCTGGAGATCTTGTGATCAAAGCCACAATCCCTTTTCTCCTCAACTCAATATTCCTACAGCTTGTTTCCATCAGGTTCATCTGCAAGGCAGAAGAGCCTCTACATGTGAAATTTTACACTGCTTTTTTTCACTGGGCCACCAGTCACCCATCATACACTTACATTTTGAAGATCTCCCTGAGGCAGCCGTCATTTTCAATGCACCCACAATTCCTTAAGGTGGTCTGCACAGTGTTAAGGTAGCAAAACAGCAGTTTCTCCCTCTTCCACCTGACAATGACCCAGAAGCAGCCGACATTTTGGCCCTGAGGCAGCCGTGGCAAAATGGCGGCTGCTTCCACAAGTCCACCAGGTGGCCCAGGAATGAATCCCAGGCGCAATGAAAATGACTGTTGCTTCCATGACATAGTCATGTGGCCCAGGGATGGGTGGCTTGTCCATTTTCCCCCATATGAGGTTCAGAGATCTTCAAAAGGTAAAAAGGAGGAGTCTGTGAGGTCTCTTGGGGTGGGAGTCAGGCCTAAGGACTGCAGGAACCCAGTGGGAGTGAAAAAGCTTGTGGGGACCCCGGGAGCAGGGTTGCCAGATCGCAGTTTGGCTCTGCGGCCAAACTCAAGTCAAAATACGGCCAAATTATTTTCTCTCACGGCCAAATTTTCCAGCCAAATTTTTTAATGCAATATAACGTGAGGATATATTGTTTTTTGTTTTTTTAACTGTTTTTAAACAATCAAATAATAAAAAATAGTCTTTATTCGACGTGACGTGACGTCATGGGAATTTCTGTTTCTTTACTTACATCCAGGCTAGGCAGCTCACTTCAAATAACCGCTACTACCGTTTGGAAAGCTCAGGGCCAAATGCAGCGATCCTGAGGAGCAGGGAGCTAGGGCATAAGGGTTTTTAGGGGGATTCCTCACTTCCTTGGCAACAATGGGTGGAGCCTAAGACGGTGGAGCATCCTCTGATGGAAAGCTGGTTGAGAACAGGAACGGGGCGGGATTGTAAGATTGTGAGGCTGAGTGACGCCACATCTGCATGACAACCTCGGCAGCTGGAACATCCGGGCCTACTTTTCCCTCATGGGTTCTGTCTGATGACGTGGGGTTTTGTTTTTGTTTTGGTGGCGGGGCGGGGGGAAAGACTGGTGGTGTCAGACGATCTGACAGTCATTTTCATGCGAAGATATTGTATTGAAAACCGGTATTCGGCCAAAATTTTGATTTCATGGCCAAGCAACTTTCATACGGCCAAATATATTTGGGCAGAGACATGATTTTTTTCACGGCCAAACAGATTTCTATACAGCCAGATTTCTCGAATTTGGCCGGAAAAACAGCCAGATGACAACCCTGACCCTGGGAGGGAGGGAAAAGCCTGGGACCCCATGGGCAGGGGAGGAGTTTGGAATGAAAGCCTGGGGCTGCACTATTCCTCCAACCCTCCGAGAGCCATTATTCTGCTTAACAACTCGCACATTTGTTTAACAGCTTCATCAGGAGGAGGAGCAGTGGGGTTAAACAAAGCAGTCTGGTTTAATGGCCGTTGCAACATGCAACCATAATTGGTAGGCCTCATTACAGTTCTACAGGGATGGGATTCAAATTTTTGAACAACTGGTTCTGTGGGTGTGCCTAGGTGGGCATGGCCAGGTGACTGGGTGGGCGTGGCTTTTTTTTTTTGCAGCAACCCCCTCCCCATTTTTTTTTGCCTCCTGGGAGGGGGGGTATTTTTGCTTCCAGGAAGCTTCCCTGGGGCCCAGGAAGGTAAAAAAACTGAGCCTGGGTGGGAAATTGGTGAGGACTGCTTATATACAATATGGAACATCCCAAAGATCTTCAATAATTATTTTTTAAAAATGCTGGTTA
The DNA here is from genome assembly GCF_900518735.1 of Pseudonaja textilis. The sequence goes on from NW_020769614.1 coordinate 80,085, forward strand.
AGCATATTTGAACCTGATTAATATGTGGATGGGGCACCAATAGGAAATACTGTGCTTGTTGGCTAGACAGAAGTGAAAAAACCAGAAATCCTAGAAGAGGCGAGTGGCAGAGGAGTCCGATATTGTTGCCAAGAAAACAGCAGGTCCATAACAGAACAGAGTTGGAAGGGACCATGGAGGTCTTCTAGTCTAATCCCCTGCTCAGGCAGACAACCTATATTATTCTGAACAAATGACTGTTAAACAATCTATTAAAAACCTCCAATGATGAAACACCCCGAAGGTCTAGAGGCAAGCTGTTCACTGATCACTGATTAATCGTTCTGACTGACTGGAAATCTCTTCTTAATTATAGGTTGGATCTCTTTTAGACAAGTCCCCATCTGAGGCGCTTGTGGAAAATAGGTTGACCCCCTTTTCTGTGTCAGCCCCTCAAATATTGAAAGACTGCTAACAGTTCTTTAGTCCTTCTCTGTGTTTGACTAGATATATCCAGTTCTTGCAACCATTCATCATACATTTTAGCCTCCAGTTCCTATCTCAAAATCTCTTTTGTATCATGGTGACCAAAATTCGACACCAAAAATGGTGCAGACTAGGACTGCATTGGCTTTTTCTGCAGCACTCTGCTAGCTCATACTTTGGTGGTTGTGCACTAGGACCCCCAAATCCCCCTCATAGTTACTGCTGTCGGGTCTGCCAGGGGTGGTTTGATGCCAGGGGTGGGTAGGATAAATTGTGTAAGTGATGGATAATAGTGGGTGGGGAATGACAGGCGATGAAGACCAGAGAAGCTCGGTACCAGTTTGTACCAGAATCAAAGGCTAGGCACACTGAGAGAGAATGCCTAATATTTCAAAGCATCTCAGAAGTCCTCAAAACATCTTGGTGAGTTCCGATTGATGGAGACAGACTGGCAAAGGATGAGGGGAATCCTTTCTGTATCTTTTGGGATACAAAATCCAGTGCCTGACTGACCATACTGCAGCCAACATCTTTTTAGTATAGGAATTTCAACCCAGTGGAGTTGATGGTCTTTTTTTCTTAAGGGATCAGATCTGACAATTGGTTTTGAGCCAGGGTCAAGGTCCTTTTTCCCATGGACCGAAGGGAGTGTGGTTTTGCATGCTGCCTGCATCCCACTGATGGGGCGTCGCTTGCTTGTCTGGTCCAATTGCTGACATGCCATGGCCCAGTTGTTAGTCCATGGATGGGGGTTGGGTATCCCTTATCTAGACTGTGATTTATCCTCTTAAAGCACTTGGGGAAAATGGACCTCTGCCCTCCCCTATGAAAAAAGCCCAGTCAAAATACCATCAACCATGCCCCAGGCTGAAGATAATAAATTCTGAAGTGCTCCAAAATTTACATTATATTAAAATACTTTCAGACAGAAAGCAAAAACTAGGAAAACGAAAGTGGAGAGACTCAGAGAAATGCTGTGCCTTACAGACATGAAATTTGGGGGAAAAAAACCTGGAAAATTGGAAAGGGAAGGTTGTAATGGAATAACTAGAGGAAGCAGGATTGACTCCACAGAATATGAACAGAAACTCTCCAGACAGGATTTTATTCCAACAACTGAAGCCTCTCTGGAGCTCAAAACAACCTGCCTCTTGTGCACACCAGTCTCTCTTCCC
>NW_020769614.1:81734-99836 GCF_900518735.1 Pseudonaja textilis
GCCGAGCAATGCCAAAGTCCCCCAACCGGGGACAGCAAAAGACCGTCACCCCTCCCGACCCTGGAACTGGGAATAGACCAAAAGAAGGATCCAGATTTAAAAAAAAAAAAGATGGTTGCATGTGTTAATCTTCATCTCTCAATGCAAATTAGGAATTCATGGCTGTTTAAGAGGGGAAAGAAAGTGCTGTGGTGTGATTGCACGATAACATTCACTATCTTTCACCCCGGAATTAGATGCTGAGATTTGCTGAATACAATATCTAACCTTATGCACTATGTCAAGAGGACTCTGGTAGGGTTAGGGTTAGTCACTTTTCACTCATCCGTGGTTCTCATAGATTCACAAGGCTCTCCGCCCAAAAATATGGAGAAACCCTTGTTTTAAATAACAGATAACAGATAGTCTGAGTTGGAAGGGACCTTGTAGGCCATCTAGTTCAACCTCCTACCCAAGCGGGAGACCCTACATCATTTCTGACGAATGGCAGTCCAATCTCTTCTTGAAGGTCTCAAGTGATGGCGCTCCCACAACTTCCGAGGGCAAGCTGTTCCATTGGTTGATTGTTTTCACTGTCAGAAAGTTTCTCCTTATTTCCAGGTTAAATCTCTCCTTGTTCAGTTTCCATCCATTATTCCTTGTCTGGCCTACAGGTGCTTTAGAAAATAGCTTGACCCCTTCCTCTCTGTGGCAGCCCCTCAAATATTGGAAGACGGCTATCATGTCTCCCCTGGTCCTTCTCTTCACTAGACTGCCTTAGAAGATAAGCCCAAGATCCAGAATGATCTTGACACAAGTGAGCATTGGGGCCTTTCCAGCAAAATGCAATTCAGTGGTGAGAAAAATAAGGTCTTACACTTAAGCAAGAAAAGCTAAGCGCACATCTATAGAAGAGGTTGTACCAGACTCAAGAGCATTAACTGTGACAGGGACTGAGAAACAGATATGAGCTAGCACTGTGCTGTAATTGCCTAAAAAGTTAATGCGGTCCTAGTTTGCAGCACCAGAGGGATAGTGTCAAGATCACGTGAAGTGTGTTAATATTGTGTGATACTGTATTGCTAAGACTACACTTTGAATACTGCATCCAGTTTTGGTCGCCAGGATACAAAAAAAAAGGTGTTCAGAAAGAATGCACAGAAGAACAACGAAGATTTTTACACATTCCACTATTTCACTTGGCTCAGCTGCAAAGATAGGTTGCTAGGAGTCTGAAAATGACTTGATAGCATGTAATCAGAAGAAGAGATGTTTTTTGGCCTCCTCTCGGATAGACAGCATCTGTGACAGGAAAGCCACCAGTACAGTAGCAGCCTCTCTGGTTGAGCTTCAAGGAGTTAAAACCATCAAGTACTTTATTGTGAGAAAGGATGGAAAGGAGAAGCACAGAGGAACTTCCTCTTCCGCATGGGAGGAGGGTGGCTTGCAGAGAGGGTCTTGCCCTGCCTCTTTCCAGAATCAAAGGGAGAGCTGGCAGGTGAGTTGAGGGCATGTCTGAGGAGAATCCGAGAGCAACTCAGGCAGTTTGGTTCCCTCCACAGCGTGGAAGCAGAGAAGCAGCTAGAATGTGGAAGGGAACTGTGAGGTCATCTAGTCCAGCCCCCTGCTCCAGCAGGAGACCTTATACCATTTCAGGCACATGGCTGTCCAGGCTCTTCCTGAAAGCCTCCAGTGATGGAGCACCCACAGCTTCTGCAGGCAAGCTGGTTAATTGTTCTCACAGTCAGGATATTTCTGCTTGGTTCTCTCCTTGATTCGTTTCCATCCATTATTTGTTGTTCTGCCTTCAGATGCTCTGTGGAAGAGGTTGAGCCCCCCTTCTTTGGGGCAGCCCCTCAAATATTGGAAGACTGCTATCATGTCACCCCTCCTCCTTCTCCTCCTCTTCTGTAGACTAGACACACCCAACTCCTGCAACCATCTCAAGCCCCCAAATAAGCCCCCCAAGAACGCTGTGGTGGCTTCCTCTCTCTGGAACATCATTTCCCCAGAGATCAGAATGGCCCCCGACTCTTCACACTTTTCTGAAAAAACATTTGCCAGTGGGGAACCCAGAGCTGGATGGAGCCCATTAAATGGCTTGTGTGATGTATTGTCACCGGGGTGGAGAACTATTATATTTTTAATGTATTCATTATTTGATTATTTTCTTCTATTAATATATGTGTGTGTGTATACACACACACACACACACACACACACACACACACACACACACATATATGTATGGTATTCAGCTTTCTTCGGGTATTTTCCCACGTCATTATAGTTGTGCTTTTAAAGTTGTAGCAACGTTTCGGCAGAATCTCATCTGCCATCAACTAGGTTCAACTAAAAAGGTCCTATTGAGGACCTTTTGGGGATGTTCAATTTAAATAGGTAGTCCTCGCTTACCATTTGATCAGTGATGGGATTTAAAAATTTAGCTACCAGTTCTGCTTGGTGGGCATGACAGGGGAAGGATACTGCAAAATCCCCATTCCCTCCCCAATAACCTCACTAACCTGCTTTCCAGCTCCATTCTCCTGTGCAGGGCAACAAAAGGAGACCCAGCCAATCAGCTGGGACTTGGGAGGCAGAGAATAGATGGGGGCGGAGCCAGTCAGAAGTGGTATTCCAAACTACTCAAAATTTCCGCTACCAGTTCTCCAGAACTGGTCAGAACCTGCTGAATACTACCTCTGCATTTGTTTCATGAGCCTTCAATGTTACTATGGCATTATAAAAGCGGTATATAAGTCTAAATAATATTGCTATAAATAATAAAAAGTTCTTCCTTATATTTCCAAAATTCATTGCCTTTGTATCATACCCTAACCATATCATACCATAAATAATCATGCCATCAAAATTTTAATTCATGTCCCTCTAGCTCAAGTAACCCCCTTATTTGGAGAGTCACTCACTCTTTGCCAGACAAAACAACAAGCACCAAAGTACATTTTCAAATCTGGTAAAACCAAGCCTCCTCTTTCTTTAGCATCTTGCAATAATTTATATTTAATTCTTGGGTTTTTTCCCCCTTTGCAATATAAACTTAAGAGATTTCCATCTGCCATTGTTTAAATGGAGTATCACAAGTATTGCTAAAGTTTGAAACAGAAAATGTATGTTTAGTAATTAGGGATCTGGAGGCTAAAACATATACAAAGAATGGTTACGGGAATTGGGTATGTCTAGTCTAATGAGAAGGATTAGCGGAGACGTGATAGCTGTGTTCCAATATTTGAAGGGCTCCTACCAAGAGAAAGACAAGTCAAACTATTTTCCAAAGCACCAAAAGAAACAATGGATGGAAACTTAGCAAGGAGAGAAGCAACCTAAAACTAAAAAGAAAATTCCTAGCAATTACAGCAAGCAATCAATGGAATAGCTTTCCTTCAGAAGTTTTGAGTGCTCCAACATTGGAGGCTTTCAAAAAGAGATTTGGTGGCCACTTGTCTGAAATGGTATAAGATCTGTTGCTTGAGCAGAGGATTGGAATAGAAGACCTTCAAAGTCCTTTCCAAATCTATTATTGCATGTTGTATTGATCTTAATTACAGAGATTATAATTGCCATACAAATAATTTGTGATTGACCAAAGTCAACAAGAGTATTGCAATCTTGAATGTGTCAAATAAATCATAATTAATGTAAGGTTATTTAACATTGGGACATGTTTGCATTTTACCTGTAATGTATATATTTTTCTTTTTTCACATCATCTGCAACCATTTTATAAGCAATAAAAGTTACATTTTTTCTTTGAATCTTACAGGCAAAACAGATGCGAATAAAAGCACTCCTGTCAACTGAGAATAACAAGCAAGGTTAAAAAGGAAATCAAATAAAGCCATAAATCAAAATATTTTCCATTTCTTTCAGAAAACCCCCAAATTCTTCTCCTTCTCCAGCAGATGATTAGAACTGGAAAAAGTAGAGTATGCAGAACACAAGGATACATTACAGGTAGTCCTCAACTTACAACAGTTCATTGAATGACTGTTCAAAGTTACAGTGACACTGAAAAAAATGACTTATGACCATTTTTCACACTTATGACTTTTGCAGCATCCCCATAGTCATGTGATTTATATTTTGATGTTTGGCAGCTAACTCACAGTTATGATGGTTATGACATAGGAGAGAAGCCCTACAAATGCTCCCAATGTGGTGAGAATGGCAACTAGGTGATACATTAGAGAACTCATACCAGAGAGAAACCCTTTGAATGTTCTGATTGTGGGAAAAGTTCTGGTCAGAACTCCGGCCTGGTGATACTCTAGAAGATGCACACAGAAAAGAAATCATATGAGTGTCCTGATTGTGGGAAATGTTTCAGTGGGAATTCCAAGTTGGTGATTCACCAGAGGACTCACACTGGAGAGAAACCCTTTGAATGTCCTGATTGTGGGAATAGTTTCAGCCAGAATTCCCACCTCATGGTACACCAGAGGACTCACACAGGAGAGAAACCCTTTGAATGTCCTGATTGTGGGAAATCTTTCAGTTTGAATTCCAACCTGGTGAAACACCAGAGGATTCACACAGGATACAAGCCTTTTAAATGTACTGATTGTGGGAAAACTTTCTGTCAGAATTCCAACCTGGTGAAACACCAGAGGACTCACACAGGATACAAGCCCTTTCAATGTTCTGATTGTGGGAAGTGTTTCACTATAAAATACCAACTCATGAATCACCAGAGGAGTCACACAGGAGAGAAACCATTTGAATGTGTTCTTTGTAGGAAAAGATTCAGTCAGAATTATCAGCTGATGATACATCAGAGAACTCACACAGGAGAGAAACCATTTGAATGTGCTCTATGTGGGAAAAGTTTCAGACAGAATACCCAGCTGGTGGTACACCAGAGGACTCATATAGGAGAGAAACCGTATGATTGTCCAATTTGTGGGAAAAGTTTCAGTGACAATTCCAACCTGGTGAAACACAAGAGGATTCATACAGGAGAGAAATCATATCAGTGCCAATATTGTGAGGAAAGTTTCATTAAAAAATTCCAGCTCACAAGTCACCAGAGGACACACACAGGAGACAAACCCTTTGAATGTGCTATTTGTGGGAAAAGTTTCAGTCACAATTTCCGCCTGGTGATACACCAGAGGATTCACACAGGAGAGAAACCCTTTGAATGTCCTGTTTGTGGGAAACGTTTCATTAAAAATTACTACCTCACGATACATCAGAGGACACACACAGGAAAGAAACCTTTTGAATGTCCAGATTGTGAAAAACGTTTCACTCACAATTCCAGCCTGGTGACACACAAAAGAACTCACACAGCAGAGAAACACTTTGAATGTCCTTATTGTGAAAAAGGTTTCAGTCAAAGTTCCAACCTGGAGATACACCAGAGGACTCACACAGGAGGGAAACACTTTGAATGCCCTGATTGTGGGAAAAGTTTCATTAGAAAATACCAGCTTATTAGGCACCAGAGGATACACACAGGATATAAACCTTTTGAATGTCCTGTCTGTGGGAAAGGTTTCAGTCAGACTTCCAGCCTGGTGACACACCAGAGGACTCACACAGGAGAGAAACCATATGAGTGTCCTGTTTGTAGCAAAAGTTTCAGTCAGAATTCCAATATGGTGATACACCAGAGGACTCACACAGGAGAAAAACTCTTTGAATGTCCTGATTGTGAGAAAACTTTCAATCAGAATTCCAGCCTGGTTACACACCAGAAGACTCACACAGGAGAGAAACTGTATTAGTCTCCTGTATGTGGCAAATGTTTCAGTCAGAATTCCAACATGGTGAAACAGCAGAGGACTCACATGGGAGAGACCTTTCAAACGTGCAGTCTGTGGACGGGCCTTCAGGTGTAAATTACTCCTTATTGTATACAAGGAAATCCACATGAGGCAAAATTTGATGAGTTTAGAGAAGGCTTGAATTTCATTCCTGATCTCCCATTGAGAGTGTAGGTGAGAGAATGACTCTTTGAATCCTGGCCTGATTCTTTTTATTCAACACATCTCAGATTTAGACCAGTAGGTGGAGAGAAAAAGGTGGAAACTGTTTCATAAAGGCTGTTCAGAAATTGTGAAATTTCTCAAAAAGGTTTTTGGGTGGTAGTTTTTGTATATTGATTGTGGAATTCCACCATGTGGAGTTTCCGTCTTCTACCTTGATGTCCTCCGGATTACGTGTGCCATAATTCCCCAGCCTCATACAAGTAGTCCTCAAGATACAACTAGAATGGAGCTTGCCAATTTTGGTTTCATCTTATAATAATGGTTAAGTGGCATTACCTAGCTGAACTACCTCCATCCTCTTCTCTCCCTAATGAAGCTGTCAAATGAATGTGCAAGTTGTTAAGTGGAACAGTGGCTTTCTGAGGCCATGTATCCCTGGGGCATATGATAAGTGAACAAATACCCCTTGTGTTAGTGTTGTGCTGCAGCTCCCAAAAAACAACCAATGCAGTTGTAGGCTGCATCAACAGGAATAATGTCAAGACAACAAGAAGAGATAGAATTTCTTTGCTTGCTTAGAATACTGTGTCCAGTTCTGGTCACCATGACACAAAAAAGTTGTTGAGACCCTGGAAAGTGTGCAGTGAAGAGCGACAAAGATGATAATGGGTCATTAGGAGGGACCTGAGAGCTGTCTTCCAATACTTGAGCAACTGTCACAAAGAAGAATGGATTGACTTATTCTCTAGGATGCCAGACGGAAGGACAAAAAGTAATGGTGGAAGCTTGTTAAAATGACGTCCACTCAGAAGTAAAGAGAAATTGTCTGTCACTGAGAGCAATTAATCAATGCAATAGCTCACCTCCAGGGTTTGTGCACGTGCTCCATCGCTGGAGGTTTTCAAGAATAGGCTGGAGAACCATTTGAGTGGGATGGTACAGGTAATCCTCTGGTTACAACCGTAATGGAGCCTGCCCATTCCACTTGCAACCTGAGGATTTGTGGGGGTGAATCTTGTACCTTGAATGTGATCACTCCCCCCTTTTGCCCACTTGTTAAGTGCACATGAGGTATCACGGGATGGGGAAGGCCAAGGGGGGCCCTAGTGATGGAACAGGCCACCTGCTGCAGACCACCCAAGGCCTCCCCGACCCACTGAAATACCTCATGCTTCCCACAATGGCTTCTCTGCCCCCCACTTGCTCTGGGTCACTTACCTTGTGAAGATCTGTCTCCTCTCCAGTGCCTCTGTTTCTTCGTCTGCTCCCAGTGAGGGGTGTGAGCAGAGGAACAGCAGGATCAGAGGCCCTGCTCAGTTTCTCTGATTACCGAGCCTGCCAGCCAATTCTGGAATGGCAGGCAGCTTCAAAGAGTCTCCTCCAAAGGCTTCCAGGCTCCATGTGGAAAAGCGTTTGCATGAAGTGAGGTTTGGGGACAGGGAACTCACATTCCTCCAAGCCCCTCATTAGCATGCAACTACTTTTCCTGCAGAGACTGGAACCTTCTAGGTGCCCTGATCCCGCAGAATGTCAGACACCCATTCTCTAAGTAGATGTGTGCCTGAACTCACGCGAGACTATACACCCCAAGCATTTCCAGTTTTCACCCAGAACGATCCTGAGGGGGAGGTTGGAAACGGAACGAATTGACCAAGAGAAAGGGGACCTCTCAGAGCAGAAATGTTTTTTGCTCACTGGGATCTTTCACATCCTGGATAATCCACCAGCTGGATAGGAAGACAATTATCCCCCCCACCCGCAGTGATGCTTCCAGGAAATGGCGTCCACTTCAAATGACTAAGTCCTAGAATTCCCTAGGTGTTATTGAAGAGGTTCCCCTAAACTAGCCTGGTAACAAAATGTTCAGAAACCAACCAACAAACGTGGAGAACAAACCTTCACCCTCAGTTATTGAATAAAGTTTGGGTTTAGGCAGTTTAGCATCTAGCAGGAGTACTATGGAGCAGTCACTTGGCTAGTGGGGTGGGAGCTCATCTCAACCATTCTCACTAAATACATCCTGCAATTCCTATGGAATTTGAGGGTTAGCCTTCTTTTTCTCTTGCATTACAGCCTCCACCTCCTGCCTCGGTTTTGGGGCCCCTGGGTCCCTTCCCAGATCTCCTTTTACGTTAGTCCTCTGGATTTTAAGAAGCCACCTCCTCCAGTTCACACAGGGGTTCCATTTCCGTAGCCATTGTACTCCTAGTACGAGGGGTCTTTCCATACCCAGCACTACGATGAAACTCTGAGTCTCTGTTTTTCCCCCCACATCTGTATTTCTACCAGCTCGGTGATGAATGCCACTGGAATCCCCCTTGCTATAGATCTGTCCAGCTGGCAAAAGGCTACGGGCACCTCATCAGTTGCATTTTGAAAATAATTTTGGGACAGTGACACCCAGTGGTGATGGTGGGGGAAGCCAACACTTTAGAACAGTGGCCCCCAACCTTTTTTGTACCACGGCCCGGTACCGGCATCACAAAATGATCCACGGACCAGTACCGGCATCAGCACGCACGACCAAGGCAAGGCGAGCCGAGCGACTGGCCAGCCAGCCGTCCCCCACTTCTCCCTGCCACCTTCAACTCCTCCTTTGTACCTTCTCACGGTCGATGGGCTTTTCGGGCTCTTTCTTAATCTCCTCCTGAGTAACACGAGACTCCACCGCCATCGGGACGGCTCTTCGTTCGAAGCCGGCGCCCCCCCTTCAACGAAACTAAGGCGAGGATTCCTTCAGCACCCAAACGCTGCTTTCCATCCAACCGATGACCGACAAGCTCACCCGGAAGCACTTTCTGAAGCGCCGTCAAAACAAGATGGCGGCGCCCAAGCAAAATAGGCAGCCCAGTACAAAATGGTCCATGGAACAGTATCGGTCCAGGGCCCGGTGGTTGGGGACCCCTGCTTTAGAAGATATGCCCAAGATCCAGAAGGATCTTGACACATGTGAGCACTGGGCCCTTTCCAGCACAATGCAATTCAGTGGTGAGAAAAATAAGGTCTTACACTTAAGACAAGAAAAGCTAAATGCACATCAATGGAAAAGATTGTACCTTGCTCAACAGCAATAACTCTGACAGGCACCTAGAAATGCATAGGTGCTAGCAATGTGCTGTAATTGAAAGTTAATGCAGTCTTAGTGTGCAGCACCGGAGAGAGTGTGTCAAGATCGCATGAAGTGTGTTAGTACTGTATTATACTGTATTGGTAAGACTACACTTTGAATACTTCATCCAGTTTTGGTCACCAGGATACAAAAACGGTGTACAATCTCTAGAAAGTGCAGAGAAGAAGAACAAAGACATTTAGGGGACTGGAGAATAAAACCTATGATGAACAATTGTAGGAATTGGATACCACAGAGGACTAGGGGTGATATGATAGCAGTCTTTCAAATGTGAAGTTGAATCTTGGTCTGACACAGAAAAGAGGGGCTGACACAGAGGAGAGAGTTAATGGAAACACAATGGATAATATAACAGATATAAGTTAACTGTATAAATGTATACAAGATATATAACTGTATGTATGACAAAAATGATGTCAGGACAACTGTTTGTTGTCCCCAATTTGGGTCTGAGCCTGGTGCCGAAGTAGCCAATGATAGACACCAGACACGAGGTGCAGGTTTTCTGATTGCTTTTTATTGGAGTATTCCAAGGAAAAGGGCTCCTGGTCAAAATGCCAAGAACCAAGAACAAAGGATTGAGTAAGTTTTTATACATTTTCACTAAAGGTAAAGGTGGGACAAAGCGAGATAATAAGAAATATCATCTAATAAACACTTTAGTAATAATTCTACAATTTGGTCTATTGGTCTCTAGCTGTCCCTATTCCCGAGTCTTGGCTAATGAATGCCCTAGGAATTATCTAATATACATTTGATTTGCTTCAGGCTATCTCTATTCCTAACTTTTAGCTGAGGTCTGCAAGTTGTCTAACTCCTGTTACTATTATCAGCTTTCTAATTAGCCAGGGTTGTTACAAGATTTACACATGCATATTTCCCATGGATAAAAATTCTTTGTTCTTGCCAGACAGACTCCACAATTACAGGCTTCCTGATTTACTTTCACATGTGTGTATGACCTTGATTTATTTTAGCAGACAGCCCATCCCAATCGTGTCCAATATTTTAATGATGTAATCAATAAAACATTTAGAAAAAAGAGAGTTGGTTTATTCTCCAAAGCGCCTAAGCGCAGGGCAAGAAGTAACAGAGGGAAACTGATCAAAAATAGATCCAATGTGGAATCAAGCAGAAAGCTCCTGTCGGTGAGAACAAGTGGAATGGCTTGTTTCTAGATGGGTTCTCCATCAGTGGAAGTTTGTAAGAGGAGATTCGATAGCCAACTGTCCAGAATCAAATAGAGTTGTCTGCTTTGAGACTCAGTCCCTTCCAACTCATACTCTGTAATTCTGTAAGAACTCCATGCACTTGCTCAGCATGCAGCTAAATCTTCACAAATTAAGTGCACAATTCATTATTCCACTTGGCTCAGCTGCAAAGATAGGTTGCTAGGAGTCTGAAAATGACTTGATAGCATGTAATCAGTGACTTGATAGCATGTAATCAGTGAAAACATCTGGCCGATGCCATAGTTTGAGATGGGAGGAGCGCACAAGCCTGTTTTGGGGCCTCTCATTGTGAGATGGCAGTCAGATAGGCAGCATCTGTGACTGGAAAGCCAACAACACAATAGCGGCCTCTCTGGTTGACCTTAAAGGAGTTAAAACCATCGAGTACTGTATTACTAGAAAGGATGGGAGGAGAGAAGAAGCACAAAGGAACTTCCGGGAGTGTGGTGCAGAGAGACTCTGGTGCCTCTTCCAAGGATCAAAGCATCAGCTGGCAGGTGAGTTGAGGGCAGGTCGGAGGAGAATTTGGGAGCAACTCAGGCTGTTTGGTTCCCTCCACGGCGTGGAAGCAGAGAAGCAGCTAGAATGTGGAATAACACTTGGAAGGGATCTTTGAGGTCATCTAGTCCACCCCACTGCTCCAGCAGGAGACCTTATACCATCTCAGGCACATGGCTGTCCAGGTTCTTCCCGAAAGCCCCCAGTGATGGAGCACCCACAGCTTCTGCAGGCAAGTTGGTTAATTGTTCTCACAGTCAGGAAACGTCTCCTTGTTTCTAGGTTGCTTCTCCTTGATTCGTTTCCCTCCACTGTTTCTTGTTCTGACTTCAATTTGGAGTTGCACCAATTTGGGTTCTGCCAACCGGTTGCACATTTCTGATGGTTGCAGCATCCCACATTTATGATCCCCATTTGTGATCTTCCCAACTAGCTTCTAAGAAGTAAAATCCGTGGGGATGCCAGCAGGAAGTTGCAAGTCACAGCTATGTGAAATTGCCTTTAACAACCCACAGGGATTTGCTTAAAAACTGCAGAGGAACAGATGTAAGTTGACACTATTGCGTGATATCATGCTTCATGACTGGGCTGCTTAGTGATGCAAATGCCAGTCCCAAATGCAGTCAGTAAGTGAGGACTACTAAAATAGAAATGTCACCAAGGTGTTTGTGGAAAGTATTTTCTGCCTTATTTGGATTTCAGGACTTCCATGGGCAAAATGGGTGCTTCAAATCTTGCAGAGGCTTTAATCATCATTTCATCAGTTAAAGCCCCCACATCTCTAAAAGTAGCTCAAAAGATTTGACTGTAACCATTTTGGGAGATTTTTGTCAGGCTGAAAACACATGGATGTTTCACATATATAAACAGTGGTTTCAGTTTTAAATCTGGGGCCAGCCTATTGCTGTGCCAGAATGTTTTTTTCTTCATCCTGATTGGTTATGAGTCTTGGTCTGTGTTTATTGGTCTTGAGGTTTGCTGTGTTCCGCTTGATTGGTGTTTCTAATATCTTCTGTCTGTTTTGTCTGGCTCTTTTTGGGTCTTGATTGGCAATGTTGCCAGCCAAAGAAGGATCTTGACACATGTGAGCACTGGGGCCTTTGCAGCAAAATGCAATTCAGTGGTAAGAAAAGTAAGGTCTTACACTTAAGACAAGAAAAGCTAAATGCACATCAATGGAAAAGATTGTACCTTGCTCAACAGCAATAACTGACAGACACCTAGAATGCATAGGTGCTAGCAATGTGCTGTAATTGAAAGTTAATGCAGTCCTAGTGTGCAGCACCAGACGAGTAGTATCACAATCACATGAAGTATTAATACTGTGCTATCCTCCATTGGTAAGACTACACTTTGAATACTGCATCAAGTGTTGGTCACCAGGATACAAAAAAGGTGTTCAAATGCCAGGAAGAATACAGAGAACAACAGACATTTAGGGGACTGGAGGGTAAAACCCATAATGAACAATTGTAGGAATTGGATAACACAGAGAAAGTCTAGGGGTGATATGATAGCAGTCTTTCAAATGTGAACTTGGATTTCAGTAATCTCGGCTGTGTTAAATGATAATGAATGTAAGATGTTCTTTTAGCATTGTGGCATCTTCGCTTTTTAGCTTTAATGTACATGCTTTTCTTTTTTCACATCTTCAGCAACCATTTTATAAAAATAAAAATTACTCTTTCCTTTGAATCTTATAGAGAAAGAAGATGCTCATAAGACCACTCCGGACAACTGAGAATAACAAGCAACATTAAAAAGGAAAGCAAAACAATCCAGAAATTGTGTTCTGGGGTCCTGTGATCCCTTTTTGCAGCTGCACAGAGGTGTTTATTGTGGGAAAATCACAACGGAGTATGCACAAAATGATCCACATTGGAGAGAAGTAATACTAATGTGGCCAAAGTTTTGGTTAGAACATCTCCCTGGTGGTTCATGGGTGGACCCACATAGGAGAGGAGCCCTGCAAGTGCTCCCAATGTAGTGAGCATGGCAACTAGGTGAAACATTAGAGAACTCATACCAGGGAGGAACCTTTTGGATTCTCTGACTGGGGGAAAAGTTTTGGTCTGAACTCCGGCCTGGTGATATGCTAGAAGATGCACAGAGAAAAGAAATCATATGAGTGTCCTGATTGTGGGAAATGTTTCAGTAAGAATTCCAACCTGGTGAACCATCAGAGGATTCACACAGGAGAGAAACCTTTCGAATGTCCTGACTGTGGGAAGAGTTTCAGTCAGAATTCCCATTTGGTAATGCACCAGAGGACTCACACAGGAGAAAAACCGTATGAGTGTCCTGTTTGTGGTAAAGGTTTCACACGGAATTCCAACATGGTGTTACATCAGAGGACTCACACAAGAGAGAAACGCTTTGAATGTTCTGATTGCGGGAAATATTTCATTAAAAAATCCCAGCTTATCAATCACCAGAGGACTCACACAGGTGAGAAACCCTTTGAATGTGCTCTTTGTGGGAAAAGTTTCAGTCAGAGTTCCAACCTGGTGAAACACCAGAGGGCTCACACGGGAGAGAAACCCTTTGAATGTGCTCTTTGTGGGAAAAGTTTCAGTCAGAATTCGAACCTGGCGAAGCACCAGAGGACTCATACAGGAGGGAAATCATATCAGTGTCCATATTGTGCAGAAAGTTTCATTAGAAAATTTCAGCTCATGAATCACCAGAGGACACACACTGGGGACAAACCCTTTCAATGTGCTTTCTGTGGGAAAAGTTTCACTTACAATTGCGACCTGGTGATACACCAGAGGACTCACACAGGAGAGAAACCATTTGAATGTCCTCTTTGTGGAAAATGTTTCATAAAAAATTACTCCCTTGTGACACACCAGAGGACTCACTCAGAAGAGAAACCCTTTGAGTGTCCTGATTGTAAAAAACGTTTCAATTACAAATCCAGCCTGGTAACACACCAGAGGACACACGCAGCAGAGAAACACTTTGAATGTCCTGATTGTGAAAAACGTTTTAGTCAAAGTTCCATCCTGGTGATACACCAGAGGATACACACAGGAGGTAAACACTTTGATTGTCCTGATTGTGGGAAAATTTTCATTAAAAAATACCAGCTCACAAGGCACCAGAGGACACACACAGGTGAGAAACCCTTTGGATGTGCTATCTGTGGGAAATGTTTCAGTAAGAAATGCCATCTGGTGACACACCAGAGGACTCACACAGGAGAGAAACCATATGAGTGTCCTGTTTGTGGCAGAAGTTTCAGTGAGAAGTCCAACATGGTGACACACCAGAGGACTCACACAGGAGAGAGACCGTATTAGTGTTCTGTTTGTGGAAAAGTTTCATTAGAAATATCAGATATGAGATACCAGAGGATACATACAGGAGAGAAAACCGTTGAATGCCCTGATTTGTGGGAAACATTTCCATTTTAATTCAAACCTGGTAAAACACCAAAGGACTCAGCAGGAAAGACCTTTCAAATGTCCAGTCTGTGGACAGTACTTTAGGCCTAAATAACTCCTCATTGCATTCAAGAAAATTCGCATGAGGCAAAAGTTGATGAGTTTGGAGAGGGTTTGAATTTCATTTCTGAACTCCCATTGAGAGTGTAGGTGAGAAATAGATTCTGAATATCTGGATAGTTTCTATTGTCTATCTTGTTGTCCTCCAGATTATGAGGGCCATAATTCCCCAGCCACCATACAAGTAGTCCTTGAGATACACCTGTAATGGGCCCTGCCAATTTTGTTTGCTTATTGTAATTGTGGTTAACTGAGATTATCTTGTTGATCTACCCCAACCCCCTTTTCCCTATGATGAAGATGTCAAATGAATGTGCAAGTAGTTAAGCACAACAATGGCTACCTCAGAGTTTGGGGAAAATTGGAGGCCTAGGACAGGCCCAGGCTTGCCTTCCAAAGGCTTTCCCTGTCACAACCTTTGGATCCTCCCGGACCTTTCCCTTCCTCAGAGGTCCCCATTGACCTTTCACTCTACTCCTCCTCCATAACTTTTGAAGATCTCTGAACCTCATGGGGGAAGAGTGCAGCACGTGCATCTCTTGCCTGCGTGACTGCATCGTGGAAGCAGCTGTAACTTTGACTGTGCCCAAGATTCATCCCTCGGCCATGCAGTGGACTTGTGGAAGCAGCTGCCATTTTGCTCTGTGTCAATTTGGTGGTTGCTTCTGGGTCACTGGCTGTTCTGTTTTGCTACCTTAACACTGTGTTAATGAGTTGTGGCTGCACTGAAAATGGTGGCCGTCTCTGGGAAATCTCCAAAATGGTAGGACATGTATCCTTGGGGCATATGATAAGTGGCCCAGTACCCCTTGTGCCATTATTGTGCTGCCAAAAGCAACCAATGCAGTTGTAGGCTGCATCAACAGAGGAATAATGTCAAGACAACAAGGATAGAAATGCTACACACAGTCCTGGTGATACCACAGATAGAATACTATGTCCAGTTCTGGTCACCATGATACAAAAAAGTTGTTGAGACCCTAGAAAATGTGCAGAGAAGAGCAACAAAGATGATAAAGGCTCAATTGGGACATGATAGCTATCTTCCACTACATGAGCATCTGTCACAAAGAAGAGCGGATTGACTTATTCTCTAGGGCAAGGGTGTCAAACTCTATTTCATATAGGGCCGAAGTAGCAATGCAGTTGTCCTTTGGGAGCTGGTGGTGTGGAGGGACACGGCTGGGCTAGTCGCAGAGACTGGGCAAGGCCTAGGTGGTGGCTAGCTTGATGTGGCTCATGTGGGTGGTAACTGTGGGGGGCGGGACAGGTTTGGGAGGGAATCCAGGGGTCTCGGGTGGGTAGGGCAGTGGGCGGCAGGCTCATCCTGCAGGATAAGATGAGGCAAGGCAGGAGGAAGGCAGCTACAGTCAGAAACCATCCACCACCACACACTCGCCACCCTTTGTATGTGGGAGGGGATGGTTTGTGGCTGTAGCCACAGCCTGATGGCCCCTCAACTGATGGTGCACTGCAGCTCCAGAGCCCACTGGGCTGGCCTTCCAAGCAGCAAGTGGAGATTGGAGAGAGGAGCATGATACGGACTACTGGACGTTCTTACTCCGTCCCACTATCTGTTTTGGCTTGAGGTTTGAGCACAGGTCACCTCTGGTCATCTTCTTGGCCCCCCTCACAGGTCCTGCCCTTGGCCTGCATGTGGAGTGTGTTCTTGCATACCTAACTGCAGCGGCCCATAGAGCGGTGAGATACATTGGAAACATGACAGCTGTGCTTCACCAACAGGCCCGTCAGGAAATGGGTGGGTGCAGTGCCTCCCCTCCCGCTACCAGATCCTAATGCGTGCCCATCCGTGCTTCCCAGAAGCGCAGCAGGTGACAGGATAGGAAGCGGCACCCATTCCAAGGCTGGAGGAAGAAGGCCTTTCCATGGGAAGTGGGCCTTTGAGCCCCAGGCACCAGTTTGGGCGGTGCCCTGCTGATTCATCCTGCTAGCGCTGAGCTGCCCCGCTGCTTACCAGACACCTCCATGTGGCCAAAGTGTCCCCATCCACACAGGGGCACCTCTTTATAGAGTGGGGAAGGTTCGCTGGGTGAAGTCTCACTGCTGTCCTCTGCATGCTCCTCCGGGGTTGTCAGGGAAGGTCTCCGCAGAAGATATGCAGTGTGTGGGAGCTATTGCCAGGGGTGGCCTGCCTCACCGGGTTGCTGGGAGTGCCTGAGGGTGGGATCTATGCAACTCCAGAGGGTAAGGGATGCGGGGATGGGAGCTCCATCAGTGGCTCGTCTTACCTTGGCCATGACCTCCCAGGCCCTCTGCAATGGCACTTGAAACGGTCGAGCCACACCTTCTGCAAACACCAGCCAAGCAGGAAATTTGCCTGCAATCCTCAACTCAGAACGGAGATGCAGCAAGGGGCCACAAGACAGAAGGATGCTTTCAGCAGAGCTGCTTCCATCCAGGTAAGGGGCCACAACTTCCGGGTCTCCGTCTGAAGGAATTGCATCAGCCAGGCAGCACCCCAACAGCGCTCTGAAACGGCTGATTTTTCCACCAAGAAGCCCTGGGGAAGGGGGCATGTCATTGGGGTCTCTATGACAGGGTTCCAAGTAAAATCCCCAAGCAATCTAGAACTCTTGAGACAAAGTCCACCAAAGTAAGAATTTATTAAGAGCACTCATGTTGGCACGTCTGGGGAAAACCTGAACCTGAATTCCCGTGGTTTCCTCCTGCCACACTAAAACTCATACCCTGCCCCATTTAGTGATTCTCAGATCACGTTGGCCAATCAATCTCCTGTCTCAACTACCGCCAAATTCCAGTCACTCCCCTCCAGGCGCCAGCAGCTTTTCCTGGATCGCTGGCGAAAGAACGTTGTTGCGGCTATACTCCCTTTGCTGCTGTCCTGTTCCCACAGCTTGCCCATCCCCCACAGTGGCAGCCCAGAATCTTGTCTCAAGATGGATCAGGGGCTGACACTCTACACCTGACAGCTCCTGGGTGGCAACTGCCCTGTCACTTGGCAAGACTCACCCAGCCCGAAGGAGGCGAAGTGCCCAGCTAGAAAGACTTAAGTAGACTTAAGTAGAGCAAGCAAAAATGACCACTGCGAGCTGAGAAAGCTGGATCCCCATTGGCGCAATGGCTGCCCAAGCCCAGCAGAGATGGGGAAAGGCACGCTATCCCATCTGGGCCTGGGTAGACATGGTGCCACTGGGGATCTGTCCCTGCTCATGGTGGCCCTCTTGCCTGCTTGGCTTAGGCATGCTCTACCACCTCCTTTCAGGCTGGGCGGGCCTGATGTTCCAGGCGATGATGGCCTGTTATGTCTCACCTGTACCAACAAGGTGAGAAGTCCCAATTTCCAACTAAACACAAACAAGCAAGCAAGTCCAGTAATTACAGGGTTAAATTCCTTGAGCCGATAAAGTTCTTGGCAGTCTCACACAAGCTGTCTGCCAAGTCAGGAGCATAAATCACAAGCTGTCTCTGCACACAGGATATTCCGAAGCTTCTCTCACTAAGTAACATGTTGTCCCGAACAAGTTCCCAGAGCGAACACACCCACTTTTATTCCCTGTGGGGTATGTCAGTCCCTCATCTCAGTCCCTGATTCGTCCTTTCTTTCTGCGTTGTAGCTCACACTTTTGCCTGCACCGTTGCCTCGCATCAAGCCAGCATTCCTCAGCTTGATCCTCAGTCAGAGGCTCTGATAGGCCCCCCTGGTTATCTGCCAACACCTGAGGCACAATCAGGGAGGAAGGTCTTGCCGAAGAGGAAAGTCCTGGGGAGGAAGGCAACTCCAAATCCTCTAACAAAGCAGGCTCAAACCTCAGAGCCAAATC